>JAQQPU010008111.1:22506-33530 GCA_029168905.1 Artemia sp. Kazakhstan ARC1039 | reverse complement strand
CCTAAACCCCCTGAATATGGACTTGGATGTACTCCAGGATGATAATCTAAGAGAAACTTCTCAGGAGCAGTTGAATACTAGAGAGTTTAAAATTTGACAATGCAGAGAAGGGATGGGGTAATGTTAGGAACATAGTTTGTGAATTCGCTGATAGTGTCTTTAGGAAGAAATTTAGAAGTGCAGCTTGGAATATTAGTGAAAATGGTTTATATTTAAGAATCAACTAGTGGAGATAATACTACACAGATGAATTTTAGTCCCGGTTAAAAGAACAGATAGACAGTGTTCCAGTTAGAAATGTGGTATTTTTATTAGAAAATTTTAACACCCAGGTTGGTAGAAATAGGGATAGATGGTATCCAAACATAGGTAAATTGTGGTGCCGGAAATTAAAACAGTATTTGTTACCGACTGGTGTAATTTTATAAGTATAACAATCATGTTACAACCAATATAGTAGGCCTATTTGGTCAGAAAATGAGCCTTTAGTACACTGTTTTTATTTTTAATTTAAATTTTAACGGACAAAATGAGTTTCTACTTTTTATAACACCGAGAAACGAAACAGTAACTTTTTGATATGAAATTATTCATAAATCCCATTAGGCTTTTTGTTTAATTTTATACATTTTAAGAATTACAAATTATCGTTTCAATGGTAGTTAAAGAAAGCTAAAGAGAGATGGGCAGAACATTTCGAGAATATGCTAAACCGGGATAGAGTTACCGGAAAAGATACAGAGGAAAATGAAAAAATTTATGGCACCTTAAATGTGAAGGAAGACTTATTTTACGAGGAAGAATTAATGATAATGCTAAAAGAATTAAAAATAACAAGGCCAATGGTGTTAATAATATGGTAAGCGATTTTCTAAAATATGGTGGTTATGAAGTTAGAAATAAATTACAGAAGATTGTGGTACTAAGTACCTAGCGATTCTAGGAAAACCCTAATTTAATCTCTGTGTAAGAAAAGGGATAAGAGTGAGCGTGGTAATTGTAAAGGCATTAGCCTGGTTTCTATAGATATCAAAAACTTAGTCTGAAGATACTTTTTGGCTTGGAAATGCTGTAGACAAAGTTGTAAGAGAAGATCAGTGCAGTCTTAGGAACGTTAGAGGATGTATCGACCAAATTTTCACTCTTAGGTTAATAATTGAGAAGTGCCTGAGCCATCAGTCGCCTTTAGTCCTCGGTTTTATAGATTATAAGTAAGTGCTTGATTCAGGTAATAGAAGAGCTTTAGCGAAGGTCTCATCCTTGTATGGTATACAAGACAGGTATACCAGGTAGGAAATAAGGTTAGTAGCTGGTTTCCTATCAAATCAGGAGTTATACAGAAGCAAGAATGTGTTCTATCCCCGATTATATGGATTATTTTGATGGATTTTTTCTTAAGGAGCACAGGAAAGGCAGTGGGAGCACAGAGGATCAAACGAAGAAGAAAAACTTTCCTGGACTTAAATTATTCTGATGATTTAAGCATCCTAGATAAAAGAATGAACAAAGTGAATGAAGTTTTGGAGGTTTTGCGAGTTCAGGGTGCTAAAATAGGTTTGAAAATTAAATTTAAGCAGGCTCTGTTGCTAAGGCTAGGGATAAACGAAGATGAAAAGGTGACGTTGGGCAACAAAAAGATCGATCAAGTTGACTCTTCACATACCTTGGTAATATTATTAACAAAGATGGTAGGTGCAGTGAAGATGTTAAAATAAAAATGGCCAAGGCCCAGGTTGTTTTTTTAAAGGTGAAAAAAAGTTTGTAAGAATAGGAAAGTAATTTTGCGAGCTAAAATTAGAATATCGGGAGCTAACGTGATGACAGTGGTCAAATTTGGATCTGAAACAGGGGGGCTCCGAAAAACGGAGGAAGATTTGCTAGATATTTTCCAGAGAAAATGTCTACGGGTCATTTTGAGAACACCCGACTGACTGACTTTATTTCAAACTGTAGGCTGTATGGAAAGTGTGAGTCAATCCTCCTTCTAGGAATATAATGAGAGAACAATTCAGATGGTTTGGGCACGTTCTTCGAATGAAGAATGACCGATTGCCAAAGATTGTCCTTTTCGGCCAACCGTATAAGTTTAAAACGGAAGGCAAGTCGACCTCAGTTGGGGCGGGAGGATGTCGTAATGAATTATTTAAGAGAAATTTGAACTTCCTGGGAGGGTGTTTAGAGGTTTTTTTTTGAATAGATTGGATTGAGAGGGAACGTGCGTAACTGTGGTGGCCTCATGTGTTGGCCAGATGCTCCTGTAAGTTGTTAGTAGTAGTAGTATTTTCTATACCACAGGAGGAAATATTTAGAATCCGTTCCGCAATAATATGGATGTCAAGGGTAACTACAGTGGTGATGGAGGGAGGGGCTCAAGGCACATGCTCTGGCTTGATATTATTGTTTTTTTTTATTAAATTAGCAATTTGTCTATTTTTTGTTATTCATGAATTTTGATGATATTTTGAACTCCACTATAATACTACTACTACTAACAACTCACCGCAGCAAAAAGCCACCTGAGGCCAGCACAACCACGCAGATTCCTCCTCCATCCCAAACTATTCTAAACCTCCCTTTTTACACCCTCTCAAGAAGTCCTCATTTCCTTTAAATCTTTCTTTATGACGTCCTCCCAATCCAGACGAGGACGACCTGCTTTCCGTTTAGCCCTAGAAGGTTGGCCAAAAAGAATAATCTTCGGCAATCTGTCATCCTTGATCCGCACAACGTGCCCTAGCCACCTCAACCTTTCTTTTATTATAGGCCTAGAGAGCGGTATTGAACCACATGTTTCGTACAGCCTACTCTTTCAAATACGGTCAGTCAGCCGGGTACCCAGAACAATCCTTAAGCAATTTCTCTTGATAACCTTTAGCAAATTTTCATCCGCTTTTCGGAGCACCCGCTTTTTTGACCACTGTCATCACTGTAGCTCCTAATATTCTAATCTTGGTTTGCAGACTTATCTTCCTATTCTTCCAGACTTTTTTTTAACTGTGAAAAAACACCCTGAGCCTTGGCTATTCTACTTTTAACATCTTCACTGCTCCCACCATCTTTACTAATAATACTACCAAGGTAAAAGAAGTTTCCCACCTGATCAATCTTTTCATTACCCAACGTCATCTTTTCATCTTCACTTATTCCTAGCCTTAGTGACTTAGTTTTCTTAATTTTAATTTTCAGACCTATTATTGCACCCTGAAATCGCAAAACCTCTAAAAGTTCATTCATTTTGCTCACACTTTTATCTAGGATGCTTACCCCAAACTCCGCCAAATTTGTGAATTTTTTCTGAAAGAATTTTTGCCACAAGTCATTGCTTTTGTAGTGTGTGACTATTACTACACACATGATTAAGAAAATTAGTCTCGTTTAAATTACTCCTGATATCCCTTTAAGCGTGTTATACTTACCCACTATCCATCTATATCCAAAATTATAAAAACAAATATACAAATTTCTTCAATGAATGTGCTTGCAGTTAATGTTCTGCCCTGATAGAGTTGAATACCCTAATTTCATCTTATTTTCACGTGCTTTTCTGAAGCACTCCTTACGGTATATAGAAAAAATTCCAAGTAAAGACATTAGAAAGCCTTCATTCAAATATTGTGTTCAATTATACTGCTATTTGAACTTGGTTAAACTCCAGTTTTTTCTCCAGAAGTTGGAATAATTTTTTTTTTCAATCTTAATATAGAAAATCCGTTTTCATCTGTCATAACATAAAAATTCTAGTTACAATTTTGCTGTCAATTCATTATCCACAAGCTGCCTGTCTGCACCGTCCCAATAACGACAAACAATTGTTATTAATAATATTCTGTTAGCTTGTGGCAAGAGCATCGTCGAGTAGCTAACATTTTTAATAATAATTCACAGAAACATATTAATTGTGGAGTTGATTTACTAATGGAACCTACAAATGTAAAACCGCTCTATATTACAGTAAAACTCCAAAAAAAATCATAAAATTTAGCTGTAAAACTGTAAGATGCTTAAGTTGTCTGCGCTTACTTTTTAAACGAAGAAATTTGCAAGTTAGAGATTATTAATTGAGTTTTTTTTTAATTTCGTGTCACACAAAGTCATCAAGAACCTTCTATATTCACGTTTTGAATTTCTAAAGCGTTCAATGAAAACTTTTAGCCCCCCTGGCAATTCCTGGCTAAAGGCAAAAGGTAAAACATAACGGATACGGCATTAGCCCCTAATGTCCATACAGGCGGTGCTGATCTCCGTTTCAAGGCTCTTCAGCCAGGAAGTACAATGGGTGGTTCGGAGCCACCTATCCTGTGTTTTCGCATAACCTTCCTGCTTACCTTCCCCAGATTCTCCAGGTACCCGTTTAGAGCTTGGTCGACTCTGGCCGAGCTTACAGTCACGCCACTGACCCCCGTCCCAAACCAAATAACTGGCCACACCAGGAATCGAACCCTTGCCCTTTGGACAAAGGATTCCAAATTCTGCGCGTCAACCACTCGGCTAGGACGACTTTTATACGTGGGTGAAGGGCCATGACGTGGAGATCAGCATCGCCAGTAGGGACTGTAGGGTTCAAGTGCCGTATTCTTTATTCTTTACCTTCTATTTTCTGTAAGATTTTATTATTCTGTTGGCAGGTTTTTTTTTATGTGATGGGGGCAGTATTATGTTTTTTCTCTTTTTAATATAAAAAGTAACATTTTATAGTTTTTACTGCGGCGAATGTATAAAAAACAATATAAAAAAAGATAAGGTTACACATAACATTAATAATGCAACAGATAATTTCATACATACCAGGAATAAATCACGGATAAAACACCTTGCTCTAACAAACTCGCATGCATTTATACCATCTAAAAAAAGTAAAAGAAATGAAATAAGCATCATTATCGACAAAAATCTTGAGCTAAACTTGAACAGTTCAAACTAGGATATAAATAATGTCACAGGGCTTAATTGGAACGGATAAATAACTGTTTTAATCAATGTATGAGTATTCGTGTCTGATATTGCAAACATGTGTTTTTGCTGACGATATTATTCAACATAAAGGGGATTTTCTATGGCTATCCCATAAGATAGTGAATAATCCAAGGCTCGCTATCGTTCAAAAAAGGGGAGGGGGTGGCTCACAGCAGACGCAGTTGGTTTGAGGGTGGAACCCAGGGTAAACGGGAGCGCTGATGATGGATATGGGGGTGCACAAGCTCGCACGCGTGTAGAACAAGATCATTTTAGCCTATAGATACAAATTTGGCTTATAAAGACGGCATACCGCTCTTGATTTTTTTTTTACACGGTAAAATAAACGGAAAACTTTATAAACTTGACCTGTTCTGAATTCCAAAACCAAGTACTTTCACCTGGTATTTTTAGTTTTTCCTCAAAACCTTTATTTTTTTTAGTTAACCCCTATTTAATTTTGAAAACAAGGTTTTTTAATATACTTTTTCTAAGTATTTTTAGTTTTTTTGAAATTTTCTCCTACATAAGTATATTTTTATTTTTTAAATGAATTCTGCTCGCCATTGCGAGTCAAACTATATGCCTCTTTTCCAGACGATCTTAATTCTTGAGCAGCTATTTATTTTTTCTTAATAACGTCTTAATAACAGAAATTAGCCTACAATGACTAAGTTTTTATAAATTTTTTTAGCTGTTAAAAAAAAAATAAAAGCAAATCAAATGCACATCATTCGAACCGTCAGAGTGTCCTTTACACGTGGTTAATAGTCGAAACATAAATCTGCAAGAATATATAAGCGTTTGAACAAGAAAATTTCCCTCCCAAAAGGAAAATTTTCTGAATAGGGACGTTCTACTCGAAATATTTTCAAAACTGCCTATAATTTTTATCCCACCAAACGATAGATCTCCTTTTTCTGAATCAAATCATGTATTTACATTCTATACAACTAATATTTTTAACCAGAAAAAAAAACCGATGCCTCGGTCTGCAATCGCATGCGCAAATTTGGTTTTCACAGCAATAAAAAAAAAGCGGAGCATCTTACATATCAAGTTTTAGTTGCATAAAGTACTAAGCCATAAAAGGCTAATTTCTCCTTAGGCAATAATCGTCAAGTTCTACATTAGTGCGAGCATATGCATCTCGATATTCATTTTAAACACCTTAGATTACCCCGGAATCCGTACTCAAACCAACTCTGGCCGATTTGAGTCACCTCCTCCCTTTTTTTGAACGATAGTGAGCCTTGGATCACTGTCTATTGCATAAAGTACTGAAAACTACGACATAAAAGGAAAGGATCCAGCAAAAACGATTTTAGGGGGTGTAAGTTGTCTTACGTGAGGTACATCATGTTGGTAGAACTAGTTCCAAAGCATGTAAACAGATAAGAGATGTGTTGGGCAGCATTGCTCCGCTTTTCTTGAAGTTACAACGAGTCCAGATCTACCATGAAAAATCATAGCCTCTGGATCAACTATTTAGATCTTATCCATACCGGAAACGACTATCTTTATGCTGAAAGAGCTGTGGACTGGGGATCACACTTAAACGCCACAAAAGAGAAGATTCCGATTTTCTTCGCATCTGGGAACCATAAATACACCGCAGCTGCGCTTAAGTACCTAAAAGAAATGCTACGTCTGCCTGAGAAAGAGCCAGAAAATCACAGAGAGTTTATAAGTGGTAATTTTATTGTTAGGAAAACAACCAAGCCGTTTTGCAGCATTGCATGCGATCTGGCTTTAGAGTCGACCGTGAATTTGGACATCAAAGGTCTTCGAGGTGTTTCTGGCATAGTTGGTGCGACAACGAATAAAAATGCCAGGGATTGATATCTGGCTACTCTCCCCTTTCTTGCAGCAGTCACCAGAACGCTGAAAGCAAACCTGAATATGGATGACGAGGCAATGAATCATCATGAAGATACCACTGCGTTTACGAATCTGACAATAGAAGGCAAAAATCGGACTATGCATTTGGTACAGTTGTTCAAAAACCCATTCAAAACGACGAGAACAGAGCTGCATAACTTTATAACAGGGGATACAGCTCCAGAAGCCGTAGCACATAGCCCGCTGAAATTCCAAAACAATGGCTTCGAAGCCATGGACTCGTATCCCCAAGGGACATCCACAAAAGTAAAAGATGGTATAGTGCAAACTTTTGCCTCTGTTGCCAAAAAAGGAAAAAAGAAACATCCACAAAAAAACATTTTGGGGACGCTGAGCTGCTTAAACGAGCTCTGCGTCTTGCAAATTCATCACAAACTTCGTCCCTCTTCGTCCCTCAAGCTACAGCCATATCTGGCCTCACTTGCAGTATTATAATCAAGTCGTAGGGGGCCTCAGCTACGTGATGGTACAAAGTCAACAGCCTTGAACTACGTTCTGCAACAGTCTGGCTTGCAGTTATGACCAAAAATGATTCCACGTACGCTTTTTGAAGACTCTCCTCGATCAGATTATATAGTTGATGTCATGAGTGTCATAAGGTGTTATCGACCAGAACAAAATAAAACGCTAGCAGATTTTGGACTAAGAGCGTACGATGGGATTCTTAAGAACATATCCGAAGATTGTCGGTCTACCCATTTAGTTGGTGACAGGTATGACGGTCTTAGTGACGATAGAACCCGTGATGACTACTCGTTCAACCTTAAAAAAGCATCTGGCTGTTGATAAAGAAGAGGAGATCCTAGAGGAAATATTTCCAGCCCGTTCACTTCCTCCAGCAAAGTTGCAAGACTATGGGATGAGATTCTCAGTAGTCGCTCAGCAAAAAGTCATCTTTTTAAAATTCTTTTTCGAGATCTGGGAGCACAAAATTTTGATCCGTCTGATGGTTCATCTCGCAGGAGGTGTCGAGAGTCGACACAGAACTGTTACCGTTTCACCTCATGGAAGCTCCGTTGATGACGATCTCTCGTCTGGACATGAGGAAGCAGACACTCGGGTGTTATACCACACAGCAGTTGCCGCAAGATAAAAGAGCAAACTTTTGATGATACAAGCCAACGATACTGATATCGTCTTACTAGCTACATACTACTACCAGTATCTTGCTAGTCTCGGCCTCAAGCAGCTCTTGGTTAAGTTTCCGTCCTACTGCATACCTATTCCTACGGCAGCACAAAGACAAGGAGAAATATTTTGCAACGCCTTGTCGCTTGTCCACAGCTTGAGTGGATATGACATCACAAGCTTTCTGTGTGGAATAGGAAAGGTCCGCTTTTTTCGAGCTGCGAAGTCTTCGGAAAATTTGTTGGGGTTTTTAGGCGATGAAGTTCGAGCCCTTGTAGAGAAGCCATCATCTGTGCAAAGTGATGCAATTGTGGAGGGGACCCCCAAAAATGCCTACTTTCCGATGTGAATCAGAACGAGTACGAACACGAAGATGAAGAAGAAAAAGAGATTTGAGCCACCGTTTCATGTTCAGTTTTAAATATTTGATTTTTCATTTGTTTTGATATTAAACTGCTAATGCACTCCTGTAAACCTTACTTTCAGCTGATCATGACAATTACCGTCTACCACATCAGTGGCCGTTGACCCGATCTAACCGATTGGATCATTGGCCCCTGTTATGCTGGGAAATAATGAATATAGTATATTAAATCAGCCTTAGTCACCTCTGCACCACATGTTCACACAGCTTCGCCACCAAGGCTCACTATCGTTCAAAAAAAGGGAGGGGGTGGGACACATCAGCCGCAGTTGGTTTGAGTACGGATTTCGGGGTAATCTAAGGTGCTTAAAACGAATATCAGAGTGCACATGCTCGCACTAATTTAGAACTTGATGATTTTAGCCTAGAAAGGAGAAATTAGCCTTTTATGGCTAAGTACTTTATGCAACTAAAACCCGATATGTAAGATATTCCGTTTTTATTTTTGCTGTGGAAACTCAATTCGCGCATGCGATAGCAGAACGAAGCATATGTTGTTTTTTTTTCCTGGTTAAAAACATTACTTGTATAGAATATAAATACACGATTTGATTAAAAAAAGATGTATCGTTTGGTGAGATAAAAATTATAAGTTGTGTTATAAATATTTCGAGTAAAATGCCACTATTAAGAAAATTTTCTTTTTTTGGGGCGGAAACTTTCTTGTTCAAACCCTTATATATTCTTGCAGATTCAAGTCTCGACTTTGTTTTTATCAATAACGTTTAAAGAACATTCTGAAGGTTCGAATGATGTGCAATCTGATTCGTTTTCATTTTTTTGGCTGCTAAAAAAGTTGAAAAAAACCTGGTCATTGTAGGCTAATTTCTGAAAGCTATGACATTATTTAGAAAAATATATAGTTGCTCAAGAAGTAAGATTTTTTGGGGAAAAAGGTACATGGTTTGACTCGTAATGACGAGCAAAATTTGAATAAAGCATAAAAAATATACTTGTGTAGGCAAAATTTTCAGAAAAACCGAAAAAACTAAGAAAAAGTAAATCAAACAAGTCTTGTTTTCAAAATTAATTAGGGATTAACTAAAAAATAAAGGTTGTGGGGATAAGCTAAAAATATCAGGTGAAATTACTCGTTCTTAGGATTCCTGGATTCAGAATATGTCAAACTTATAAAGTTTTAGTTTATTTTACAGTGTGAAAAAATCAAGAGCGGTTTGACGTCGTTATAGAACAAATTTGACTTTATAGGCTATACTGACCATGTTCTACACGCGTGCGAGCTTGTGCACCCCGATATTAGAAATCAGCGCCCCCAGTGGTCCTAGAATACACCCTCAAACCAACTGCGGCGAATAAGAGCCACCCCTTGAACGATAACGGTTCCTGGATAACTGACTAAGAGGAGAAATAATTCTGGTAGCAACGTAATGTGAGGAATTCTATGCAATTGTTGTAAATTCAAGGCTGTGAAATTGCATAGCAATTGAGTTAGGGACAGTTAAATGTTGCGATGTGTAGCCTAAACCAAGAGTAGGCTATTTTCCATTGTCAAAGAGACTCAAACAAATTCGAAGTAAAGTAATAGCCGAATGTGAAAAGATATACGTTCCTCAAGAGGAATACATTTCTAGAAAAACATGAATCTCAAAGGTTTCTTGGTATTGTTGATTACTACTAAATTTGAAAAACAAAGGAGTGTAAAATCCAGTCATTATTAGAAAAAATTCCATGAAACTACTCACGTTTTGCCTAGAAACTTGAGTGCTTTCATTTACTCTTTACAGACTTATAATTTATGATGGAATATTTGTTAAAAAAAAGTCATTCCATACCAATTTCTTTTATTTCCATGGTTCAAACATGCACTATTTTAAAAAGAGTATCCCAACATTTTTCATAGTTACAGCGGTAGCCCTAGTAAAGCGGTAACCTAGTAAAGGGCGTACCACACCCCATAGTAACCAAAAGTTAAAAAACACGTTTTGAAAGAAAAACTGCCTTTTGGAAAAAAATTGCCATGTAACACTGATTGAGAAATAGTAACTGTTATTTTGGTTCGTCTTAAAAGTAAAAGTTAATTGTGAAAAGATATTTATGGTCATTTCGAAAAAAGCCTGAAACCCCTCGAAAATTACGTCAGATCAAATTGAAAAGTGTACCATTGGAATCAGCATGGTCTAAAACCTTTCAAAGGGAAAATACAGTCCCCCTCCTTGGAAAACAAGGAAAATCACTTTTTTTTCATCGGTAGCACTGACCTGTCTCCCTTTTTTTTTCTCCAGGCCTAGCAGGTTACCAGAATATTATAGAGAGATGCTTAATGGTTCATTCAAAAGCTATTTTTAATATATACATGCTTTTTATACATTCTGTCATCTGCAAGTGCTATATGGCACTAAAATGACACTTTTGTGCCATTTCTCAAGGGGTAGCAATAGAAGGCTACCATAACATCGTAGACATGTTTTTATAGCTCATATAAAAGATAATACTCATATCTACGTTCTTCCTATAAATTCCACCATCCGCAAGTTCCAAATTGCACTAAAAATGGCACTTTGGTGCAATGTCTCAAGTAGAAAAGCTGGGACTATTGGGATAGCAGAACTTAAAAGAGCTGTGTTTAATGGCTTATTTGAAGCTATTGTTCATATCT
>JAQQPU010008110.1:14071-34288 GCA_029168905.1 Artemia sp. Kazakhstan ARC1039 | reverse complement strand
ATTAATAAAAATATTGGAGAAATGCTCAAAGTAGTCAAGAAAAGAAATTTGGCTCTCTTATGTGGAAGTCGTTTTCAGAAAAATGACTATCATGGCATGAAAAATAAAAAAAAAAATTCACATAATATCCATAAGGACTTAATTTGAAGTTGAAACCTAAGACAAGACCACTAAAAGTGGGGAAGTTAAAGTGAAAATAGTCATTGTCACTTGTATATCAAAAACTGAATTACTGTGGGCCATGAAGGTCAGGTATTTTCTGCAGAAGGGCCACTTTTTCTGGAAAAAGAATAGCCCAAGGTAAAATTGTGCCCACAAATTATTAAATAATTAATTATTGTGTGTGCAAGTTCATAATAGTCTTTTTAGCTGTAGCCATGACAAGAGGACCTGGAAACGTTATAAGGAGCTACCAGAAGGCAGTCATGGTAAGCGAACCTTCAGAGTACAGGCAAAGTCATTTGACAATGGCATTACAGGTATAAGGTGAACAGCAAAAATTTTTTTAGCTTATCAGATATAAGCTGTAAATAAAGCCTTAAACCAAAAAGACAATTAAAGCTGAAAAAAAAGAGATATTACAGACAAAACATTATAAAACTGTCTCAAGTACCTAGAAATTCGAAAAGAATTGAAAAGCTTAAAAGTCTGAATAAACAAACAGGCTTATAAGCTAATGACAGTTAATGACACAAGTGGGTTCGAAATAGAACCAAAGTTTTAAAACAAAATGTATATAGTCGTATATGAGAAAAGTTATATAGTTGTAACAAATGTAATTGAGAAAATATCTACTGTTATAGATACTAGTCTATACCGTGTTTTGTTTTTAAAAATGCTTTAAGTTTTAACCAATAGTATAATAACATATCTAGTTTTGCGACTTAAATACTTGTGTAAGTTATTACACAATGCTTATATATATATACGATGTTTTAATTTACTTTAAATTTTAACTAGTGATTTAATGTTATATGTAAATGTTTGACCTCGAGTCAACGTATTAATAATTTTTATTGTAAAATAATCTGTTTAGTAATAAGTTTGAAAGAATAATCCAGCAAGAAACATAATGTTTCGATTTAAGCGGGATATTATTTTTGGAGCAATTAAAAGAGAGAAAAGTAAATAAAAGTAATTAAACTGAGTTACGAAATTAACTCAGTTGAAATACAAAATTGAGTGTTTCTTTCTACTATATATGTAAAATTTTATACTTTATATGTATACTAATGTGGATATTTATTTTAGATACAGCATTAGCTATTTTTTTTGGAAATCAAATTTGTCGTAGCATCTTTTCGGATCCATTTTTTCTTCAATCATATTTTGACACATTTTTGGATAGTAGCAAATTTCAAAGCCAGTTCAATAATATCCTGATACTATCATCTCATACCACAGAAACCAAATCATACTTGATCAACTGATATTTGGAAACTATAGCAGTAAAACAGACTTTACTACAAGTTCGTCAGAAAGTGAGATAAAAACAGAACTTAATTTAGGCCTAGAAAATGTGCTACATAGCCAAATGGCTTATGTTATTGAAATATGTGAAAATGCTTTGTGCTGAAAAAAAAATATGTGAAAATTTAAAAATCAATAATGTTATATGTAATTTACCCAAGGCATTTCTAAAACGAAAAATAAACGGTATATTAACCACATCACATAGATAAATTAAATTATTAATGGGAATTAAATTTAAACTCAAAAAATTCATAAAACTTTTCTAATATAAATCTAATTTAATCAAAACCACTAATATTATGTTTAAGCCGCTTGGGGTCAAGTAAAACAGAATATGCATATGAAGAGGGTAAAAGAGTAATTGTCAGTCCTAGAGACAGAGAAAAAGAGAAACAAGGATGAATTTCAAATTGAAATCCTTCGACAAAAAAAAAGAACATGGCCAATATTGGACTAGAAACATAACCCTAAGGAAACCCATTGAGGGTAGATGCATATAATGACCCAAAGATGGCAGCATAATAGCTGTAAACGAAATCAAGTTGTTTTAAAAGTAAAATAATGAGAATTGGGACAATTCTTCTTAAAATGGGGAGTATTGTGGTAAAGCTTTCTAATTTAGTTAATTATTAATTGAATAAAAATATATTAAGACGCAAAAACAAAGTTTCAAAATACTACTTTTTAAGATAAAGATACAAATCGTGTAATGTGTGGACTTGGAGGGAACTTGCTCAATAACCAATTTCCTGGCTAAATGCGTCAATGTACCGGAAGGACGTGGTTAGTTTTTCATATATATACCCCGATTTTTGAGACTGAGAAAAAGACTTTTTGACTTTCCGGGTGAACCTCTGCCCGTTTATTTTCTCATTAGAAATACCTTGGGATTTTGTCGGATCATTGTAAATGTCTGTATCTTATTATATATTTTTGCAGTTTTTGAGACTTGTGGTCTACTTGGGGCAGCCAGTACCAGTAGCATATTTATATCTGTAATTATTATGTGTAAATTAAATAAAAGTATTGTGTTTTAGACAACCTCTCTACGATCTACCTTTAGCCCCTCGAATATACCCAGTCGGTACGCCTCATTAGTTCGGTCATAGCCTAAGGCACGCTACCAAAGTTTAATTACCTTAGGGCCAGAGTTTATCTCCCCTATAAAGGGAGAATAAAGGCATCTACGATTAAAACACCTAAACCACAAATAACACTTCACAACATTGTCATATGTTTACGACATTTTTTCCCCCTGAATTCAAGGAAAATAAAAAAAAGTTTTGTTTACTATAAATCATGACTTTTTACTAGTTTTTAATAGATTTCGGGAAATTTACTAGATCCTCTAAATTTACTAGATTTTTTTTACTAGATCTAGTAAAATCCTACTGACGGTGGCAACCCTGCTAGTAGTACAGCAGGTTTGCCGCTCGATAATTAACAGTGTAACTCAGGATCTCCTAAACGTGCTACCACTACACAAAAAGTACTGCCCCTCAGAAAATCTGCCGTGTGCACGCGCATCACGAAACACATTTTAAGAAGCACATCTTATTTAAGCAAAATAATTTCTCTTTGGTTTATCATTTAAGCCAGAATTAATTTTTTTTATTTCTCAATAGCTAGTTCTCCTCAACTGACTTCTGATATGACAGAGCAGGGCAACTTGTATGGGACGCAACTACAAGCAAACATTTCATATCTTGATGTTCACTTTTAACGGTCCATGATTGCCGATTGTGGTAATATGATACGATACGGATTTATTATGTCAAATAACAAGAATTAAATAAGACGCAATATAATTCAAATAATCACTCTTCCTAGTCACTTACTTATTAAAGTGAGACACAAAATACTGTCGAAAAGACAATCTTTATCGATTGGTAGCCACGGGCTTACAAGGCTCGGATTTATTCTGGTGCCTTGTATTACACCCTGTTCTTGCCGGTTCAGGGAGTAAATATCGATGCCTGCTTGACTCCAAAAGCTTCTGTTCAAAGGTCATTGTAAACTGGTGTCGGCTGGCATCAAGTCCATCTAGGCCTAGTATTTTAAGGCTATCATCATAATTCATGGATTCTGGACCTAATATCACACGGGTAGCTCGTTCATGCACATTTTCAAGGTCGTTTCTTTGCTCTTTACTTAGCCCCGGATACCAAACAGGACAAGCATACTCTAAAATGTCTGAATTTACAGTTTATAAAAATTCAACAGTGAAGAACGACTAAAACCGAATCGCCGAATTGTGACTAGATTACGCACCACTAAATTCGCCTTCTTAGTACAATTATTTACATGATCCATCCATGAGATTTTTGAGTTAAAAGTCACACCTAAAATTGTCATATTATATACATTTGACACATTTATATTACTTTGACTAGGAACTTTTTTTTCAAAAACGAGACTCTCCTAAAAACTGACTTTTTCCTATTAGTTGAAAGCCGTTTTTCTTCACTGTCAGCCTCCAAACGGCGAATTATGTTATCCGTACAAATCGTGGATCCTAGCTTATGAAGTATCATCAATGACAAATCACAAGGGGCTACTTCTGCTTTTAAAATTTAACCAAATCAAAATAGCGTAAGTGTATCCAAGCTATTAAATAAAGTCATCAGATTTTTTTTGCGAATAGAATCAAGTTTTCCATTTCTGATCAACTAGAGGAGGTATGAAACCAAATTATTCACTACTATTTGTGCCCAGATTTTTAAAGGGGTGTATGGTGCTAAAAATTGCTGAAAATTTTTCCCCAGCATACAGATAGCAGCCCAAACTATAAAATCTTAAAAAAAAGAAAAGATTTAAAAGATTATTTTCTTTTTCCCTGAAAAGACTATGTCATATAAAACGAACAGAAATTAATAAAAAAAACCTTTTCCACAAAATAAGTTTTTCAAAGAAAAGTAAAGAACTCCATTAAACCAAAAATGAGCAAAAATAAAATCAGATAATCTACCAAGCGTGACTACCACAAATCAGCATCGATAAATAAATGAAACCAGAACGAACAGAAATTATAATAAATAACCGAGTCAAACTCAAAACGAGCAGAAATTAACATGAGTTGGGCTCGAAACCCCTATACCTTCCCAAGGCCACAACATAATTTGCACTTTACTGAAAAATACAAATGAATGTGCATTGTCAGTTTAATATATATATACTTGTACTTAGTAATAAAAGTGTTAATATCATTTGATTTATTAAAGTTATAAAAGTAAAAACACTTATATTTTTTCAATAAAGTGCAAATTATTTTCTGGCCTTGGGAAGGCATAGGGGTTTTGAGGCCAATTCATGTTAATTTCTGCTTGTTTTAAGTTTGATTCGGTTATTTATTTCAATTTCTGTCCGTTTTAGGTTTAGTTTATTTATCGATGCTGATTTGTGGTAGTTCCACGCTTGGTAGATTATTTGATTTTATTTTTTGCTCATTTTTGGTTTAATGGAGTTCTTTACTTGTCTTTGAAAAACTTATTTTGCGGATTTTTTTTTTTAATTAATTGCTGATAAGAGATAAGAACAAGAAATTATCATAATGAAATAAAGATTAATTATTATTATTATTATTATTCATTTATTGCCCGTCAAAAAAAGGTACAAAAGGTACAGTAGACGGAGTAATCACTAAAGGAAACAAAAAGAAGAAAAAGAAGGACACAAACACACATTGAAAATTCAAATACATGACAAAAAAAACTCTTCATTACGTTAATACGAACAATTGTTAGCGTAAGGATGATAAAAGTTTCTTTTAAAACGAGAGAGAGATTTATTAATACTAATACTATTATTATTATTATTCATTTATTACCCGTCAAAAAAAAGATACATATATGGAATGATCACTAAAATGACCAAAAAAAATTGAGAGAGAAAAAAAAATTCATTACATACATTACATTAATAAAAAAAACTATTGTGAACAAATTGGTGACCATGGATGATTAAACTTACTTTGAAAACGGGATAGATATTTATCAATGCTAATATTAGGGTCAGCTAGCTTATACAAATGAATAATTTTACGGTTTTTTGTCCAAGGGAATGTAGAAGATATTTAGCAAATCTGAAGAAGATTGATCGTAGGTGCTTTTTATGTGTAACTGTAAAGAATTTCCAGAAAGGAGCAATGTAAAGCAGATGTGGAAAGGCTGTGGCGTTGTAAATGGATGCTAGAAGGTAACGGTTGAAACGTAGTTTACTTTTTACGATTACAGCGTAAGAAATGCTGATTTTACGCTCAACGTGAGAAATCAACAAACGACGTGTGTGGCCTATAGATGTGCCAATTGGAAGGCCCAGGTATGTAATATGTTCTGCGGATTTAACAAGAGAACCGTCCAGATTTAGAAGAGAAGTAGAGGGATTTCGCCAATTGAAAAGGATAACTTCGGATTTCTCAGGATTAAAAGACAGGCCGATTTTTGAATATTCATCTTTGAGGATTTTGAAATTCTGCTCAATGCGCTGGATGATACTACTGAGATACAAGATGTCATCAGCATAAAAAATAAGAGACATATCGATTCTCCCAAGAATGCATGAAGGAAGACACCTTGCCTGAGCTTTCAGGACACTATTATTGAACAGGGTTGGGGAAGTGATAGCTCCCTGTCTAGTCCCTTTCTTAACGAGGATGGGGTACTGAGGAATCACAAGCATATTCGAGGCATTCTAAGATTTTGGCCTCACACGAGAATTAATGCAATTATATTGGGATTGATGAAGAGCCGATTGCAGGGGAAAGCGGGATGGAAGTTTTAAACGCACTCTTAGATTCCTATATAAATCCCTGAGAACACGGACAACTGATGGGTTTACGCCTCGCCTTGCCATATGAAGAAGCATGGACGAATGAATTAAGGAATCGAACGCACGTTTAAAGTCATGTCCGGCGAGGATCATACTTTCTCCCAAAAATTCAGCGTCGGCAAGGGTAGTAAAAACTGCTGTAAGAGCATGAGAACAGCCAAGATTAGTCTCAAAACCGAACTGATATGGGGGAACGTGACATTTCTGTCTTAACTCATCAAGAAAAAGAAGCTTGAAAAGTTTGCATATCGTAGTAGAGACGGGACGGGAAGAGGAACATTGCAGCTCAGATTTCCCTTTTTTGGGAATCGGAGTCAGATCACCAATGCAGAACGAGGATGGAACAATACCTGTAACAAATATCATTTCCATGAGAAGGCTGAGGTGACGCACCAATAGATAACTTCCAATAATGATGTGTAGAGTGCTCACCTTATCTATCCCACAAGAAGCTTTCTTTTTAAGTTGGGATACGGCTTTTATAACAGCTTTACAAGTAACAACAAAATCAAGGTCAGGAGATTCATCAATGAAATTACAGAGCTCGTCACGAAATTGTGACTCTAAAACAGGATCAGGCTCAGAAAATTCATTTGAAAAATAGGATATCCATTCAGACAATGGAATTTCCTTCGGGTCTGGCAAATTGGAGGAGATAGTACGAGGGAATAGCTTCCACAGTAGATCAGGTGAATTTCTGACCTTCTCGGAATAAAGTGTCTGCATTTTAGATCGATGAAGGGCAAGTTCCTTAGCAAAAATTTTTTTTGACACTTTTCTCAGTTCATTGACTATTCCTTGACGATCACTCCATAATTTGTACAAAAATTTAGCACGATCACAAACTTCAGACAGCGCTAGATTTTCTGATAACCTGGGAACTTGGGTACCAACACGTATTTTTTTAAGAGGAACTGCGCTTTTTCAGCACACAAAAGTGCATGGCAGATTTCTGCGGAGTAGATATCAAGAGTTAATCTAACCTCATTAATGTCTTTATTAGAAGACTTTTGCAGAAGATGAAATGGAACCCGGATCTTGTTTAGGATGCTATCTGAAATTTCGATGAACTGAGATGCGTTAACTTTATTCCAATCTCGAGAGGTATACCACTTATGTCGGTGAACAGTATGAGCCTGTAACACTGGAATCTGAGAAGCTTCTTGTTTAAAACTAGAATCAATAGGAAGGTGGTTTGAAACTTGAAATTTGGAAACTACCGCAACACAAGGTATATCAAGGTTATATGACACAACATGGTCAAGGTTAGATGTTCAAGATGAAGAATGAATGTAAGTAAACTGAACAGATTTTGTTGAACTTTAAAATCATCACCAAATATTCCTAATAGTAAAGAAGCACGGATAGAAGCTGAAGATAACCTGCAATTAAAATCACAATTAAAATCACCTACGATCAAACACGGGATTTTCAGTTTAAGGACATCACGAAGACAAGAGCTAAGTTTACTAACTGCTAAAGAAAAATCTCTCTCCGAATCTTCATCTTTGTAATCTGTGGGTAAATACACGTTTATTATTACGCACTCACCTACTCGAACAGCTAAAAAACTATCACTAGGAAAGAAAACACTAGAATTAAGATTCGATGCTACATAAGTATCAATACCACCGGAAGCTCTGCCTTTAGAAGCTCTACGTTTAGCTGGAACCGAAAAAGTTTTGAAGGTGGCACTAATGTCAAGTACACTAAGGCAGGAAATGTTGTCAGGAAAGTTGATCAGGAAATGTTACTGCAAACACAGAATATCATGATTATGAAGTATATTTTCAAGAATAGGTCTTTTTCTTATAAGACCACAATTAATGTTCCAAGAGAGAAAACGAATATCCATTTATCTACTTAGCTGCCCGTTTATCGGTTTGAGTGTTGCCAGGGCATTTGTTACTGTAACAGGTGTGATTAGACTCTTTACATTTAATGCAAAACATGTTCCGAACACATGGATTATCCCTGGTGGAAGAGTGCTCCGTGGATCCACAACGAGAGCACAGTTCCGCGTTCTTACAATCAGCAGCAAGATGTCCCTGTTGATGGCATCTGAAACACCGTCCAGGTATGAATATGAAATTCTGGACAGATAACTTTTCATAACTCACCTTCACAGAATTTTTCAGAAAGGAATGGAGATCACTCCGTTGTTCAAAATAAATCTTGTAGACACGTGACTCTCCACACTACAAAGCTTTGACACACTTTGGAATAATTTTCTCTAGATTTTTTCATTCATTTCTGTTGGTACGCCTTTTATTACACCGATGAAGGCGGGAGATTTAACAGAGGCTAAAAGGCCAGGTTGTAACTTTTTTATCTGGTTAGCAATTGAGGAGGCAGCGGGTTTACTTTTTACGACAAATTTCCATTCTGATGAAGAACGTTTCATCTCTGAAATATCATTTGCAGCTTCAGGACATATTTTATCAAGAAAATCTTTCCTTAATAGTGGAGATAAAAGATTGGACGGGTAATTTTTAACACAACAGCATATGTAGGAGAATTGGATTGGTCCTTGATGCAAGACGACTGAGCGGAAGAGGGCCAGGCAGAAGTTGCCTGTACTGCGAGATGTTGCTTATTTAGCTCAGACAAACTGTCAATTTTACGGGAAAGTTCATTCACGCGACAGGTTAACGTTGCAACGATCGCTTCACCAACTGTTGGAATTTCACACAGTGAGTATATCACGAATTTCGGGATCTTACGTTTTTCTTTAGATGCCGTAGATAACCACTTACAAATGTCAAGGACATTTTTATCGTCTTTTTGGCATCTAATTAAGTGTGTTCCAATTTCTAGCGCCTGATGTAAAACCTCCTTTGCCTTTAGAATGGTTTCATGACTGAAAAAGCTTGTCGACTTAGCAATTATTGTCTCTACTTTGATACCATCGATCATCGATCGAGAAATAAAATTCAATATTGGATTTAAATTAATATCCGAATCGTCCATTATTTCATATTTGCCCCTACGGTAATAATATTCAATAGATAAAAATACACTCCAAATCAATGCCAAAAACCGTCACCAATATAAACTCAATCCAATCAAGCAGGCCGTGACATCACAGTGGAGTTATAGCTTTGTAATCCGAGAAATTGTTTTCAAGGTCACTGAATTAATGAGATTTCAAAATCTTAAAAGATAATCTCGAATTCAATCTAGGTCAAGAATTACGCTCACTTTCATTCCTTATGAAATATATTTGGGTTGCGCAATAAATTATCCTTTTTGTAACTTCAAATATAATCCAATTACGAATGCTATTTATTTGGTTAGATGTTCACAGCACGGGAGCTGAACAAGAACTGTACAATAATATAAAAAATAATGACTATTTGCATCATTTGCTCTTTATTAAAAACAAAATATATAAAAAAATATTTTCTTTTACACTTATGACACAGAAAATCAAACTAGATTAACGCTAATATTATTCTTGAATTGCTGTACTTTCAGCAATTAATATAATTATATCTAATATTCAGTTTATTTTTATTAATTCTTTTCAAGGACAGTTCAAGATACAAATGGTTTTTAATAATACGCAAATGAGGCCATAGGCCTTTGACTTTTAATGCTAAAGGGACGGGGAAGGGACAATAGTCAAACTCCTGTTTGCAGTGATTTTTGTTTCTTTTGATTTTGACTCGAGTATTGAATTTAATTCTTAGTTCTTTTAAGATTTATTTATTCTTTCATATTAGTACTTGTTATATACTTGTTTGTTTATTTAATTTATGTTCGCTTTGGGTTTCATTTATTTTTTAGTAGTTTCTGGTCGTTTTGAGTTTGAAGATTTATTGGAACTTATTTTTGTTGGTCTTAAGTTTAACATGGCTCTTTAATTTTCTTTGAAAAACTTCTTTTATGGGAATTTTTTAATTAATAATAACAATACATTGAATTCTTATGGCTATTTATTACGAAACCTTATGGTACTTCTTAATTACTACATGCGAACAATTGGCGAGTTGCATAATTTATACCCCCCCCCTAACCTGAAGGCTGGGGAGGGGGGGGGGGTTGACGCGCCTAGAGGCATAGTTATTGAACGTTTTAACTATGCTGAACAAAATGGCAATCTCAAAACTCTAATTGGATGCCTTTGGGGAAAAAGTGCATGAGTTGTTGAACTGGTTGCCCTTCAAACACTTTCGACTCTTAAAAAGGGCATTAGAACTGTCAATTTCCAATCGAATGAGCCCTTTCCGAAGTTTTTACGTCAACCCCTACCATGCGAAATGCCTTGGGGAAAAGAAACATTGTGCTCACTTTTCTCTTTATTTAGGCAGTGCTATGGCACCACCTATTGTACTAAATTTGACTCTGACCTCCCCTCATCGGGAGTAACATAGATACATATTTGTATATATAAGCTTCTTTTATTTTAAAGTATTGTTCTTTAAAAATAAATTTTGAGTTAAGGTGTCAGGCTTCAGGGAGAAGTTGCTCTCCTCAAATTTACATTAACGCCTAATTTTTCATAAAATACAACTCTTGTAAAAGAAAAGCAATTGGAATGGAATAAAAAACATTTTTTACCCTCCCCCTAAGCTGAAATTTAGTTTCTTCAAAAATCTTGTCAAAACTAAAATAAGCCTGCATAATTGAAGCATCCACAGGAAACGTTCAGTTTTCTTTAATGTATCTTTATCTTTATAGTATTATATGGCTCATTTTTAGTTTTTATTGTCATTTTCACTTGATTTGGGAAAATTGGCACCAACTTTGCCTTCTTTATTACATAACTTTTCTTTCTGGTTTATTTTCGTCGAGTGACGACTCTGGTTTTGGCTACTTTTATGATCATTTCAAAAATAACAATTTATATAAAATAGCCTATAAATTGTGTTCATAATTATATTTTGAACGATTTTTGAAATTTTCACAAGTGGAAAATGAGTCTCAATTCAATGAAATTTGGGTTTATTGGTGCTGGAAATATGGCTCAAGCCCTTGGGAAAGGGCTTCTTGCAAAAGGTTTCAACTAGCCTACTCTTGTTGTTTAGGCTAGAATTTCAGAGATATCTCAGGTCTAACCTTTGATAAAGTAGGCTAAGATATGGTAAAATTCTACTTTAGCTACTTTTGACTATCTTGGAAAGGGTTTAGGTTAAGAAAATGAAACTTTCAGGGATGGGTCTACAGGCTAAAGTATGTCCCAGGAAGATATTTTGAAGTACCCACCTCCACTCCTCCTCCCTCTAGAGGGTCCTGACCTTTGATGACCTTTAAAAATATGTAAGTTATAGAAGTGAAACCTTGCAAAATAGATCTTCTGCTTAAATGAAGTACAACAAAATTGTTTTCAGCTTCACAATTTTGCTCAATCCCAATTTATAAGGTTTTAAAGATAGTTGTTACCACTGGCATATAAACTACAATATGCATGACTACAATGAAGACAGGTGGCGCAATACACTATACGTTATAAACAAAATAGGTTTATATAATAGAATGATACTTCCATCCTATAACAAAGGGAAGGATTTATCCTATGTACAAGAGGAAGTTAGAGAGATATGCAAATATGTTTCCTAAATTTTGGAAATAAACTATTTATATGTCTTTAAATTCTGCTCAAATAACTGAAATTGTATTTTCAGAGCTAAAGCCAGAGAAAAAGAAACTGATAACTGAAAATTAAGGTAAAATGTTGTTTTGTCAAAATTTCAATGGGTATAGACCTGTCATGTAGGCAAATTGCAGGACCCTCTAGAGAGAGAAGGAGTGGAGTTATAGAAGTGAAACCTTGCAAAATAGATCTTCTGCTTAAATGAAGTACAACAAAATTGTTTTCAGCTTCACAATTTTGCTCAATCCCAATTTATAACGTTTTAAAGATATGCAAATATGTTTCCTAAATTTTGGAAATAAACTATTTATATGTCTTTAAATTCTGCTCAAATAACTGAAATTGTATTTTCAGAGCTAAAGCCAGAGAAAAAGAAACTGATAACTGAAAATTAAGGTAAAATGTTGTTTTGTCAAAATTTCAATGGGTATAGACCTGTCATGTAGGCAAATTGCAGGACCCTCTAGAGAGAGAAGGAGTGGAGGGTAAAGTTCTACTTTAGTTACTTTTACCTATCTTGGAAAGGGGTGAGGTTAGGAAAATGAAACTTTCAGGGATGGGTCTTCAGGCTAAAATATGTCCTGGGAAGGTATTTTGAAGTACTTGTCTCCTCTCCTTCTCACTCTAGAGGATCCTGAAATTTGCCTACATGACAGGTCTATACCTATTGAAATTTTGACAAAACAAAATTTTACCTTAATTTTCTGTTATAAGATTCTTTTTCTCTGGCTTTAGTTCTGAAAATGCAATTCCTGTTATTTGAGTAGTATTTTAAGCCATATCAATGTTAATTTTCAAAACTTAGGAAATGTATTTGTAGCCTATATCTTTAAAACTCTGTAAATCAGGATTGAGCAAAGTTGTGAAGCTGAAAACAATTTTGTTGGACTTCATTTTAAGCAGAAGATCTATTTTACAAGGTTTCACTTTTATAACACACAGATTTTTAAAGGTCATCAAAGGTCAGGGCCCTCTAGAGGGAGAAGGAGTGGAGGTAGGTACTTCAAAATACCTCCTGGGACATACTTTAGCCTGTAGATCTATCCCTGAAAATTTCATTTTCCTAACCAAACTCCTTTCCAAGATAGCCAGAAGTAGCTAAAGTAGAATTTTACCGGAGTGGAGGTAGGCACTTCAAAATACCTTCCCAGGACATACTTTAGCCTGTAGACCCATCCCTGAAAGTCTCATTTTCCTAACCTAACCCCTTCCCAAGATAGCCAAAAGTAGCTAAAGTAGAATTTTACCTAAGATATTTCCAGTTACAACAATTGCTACTGTTGTATTTATATCCCATCTCCCTGTTAATGCCTCAATAGCCTAGGCCTACCACACAGGTAAATATATTGCCTAAATGATTCCATTGCTGACACAGGGAAAAGTTTGACACACTACTTGATATCTTTCATATGTGCTTTATAAACAATGGTGTAATTTTGTCAAAATCCTAGGGAGGGTGGGGGGAGTTTGAGCCAATATTCCCAATCAAGTGATATGAGTCTTGATAACTATGGATACATGAAAAAAATTGAATTTTGATGTTTATTCAAAATATATAAAATTCATCAAGCTTAATGCTACCTATAAAAATTTAGGCCTACTGGCCAGGGAAAATTTGTCCAATTTTGGAAAAAAGGAGAAAACATCCTTAAACTATCAAGTGACTACTAAAAATCACTCCATCAGATTCAGCATATCAGAAAATCCTACAGTAGGGGTTTCAAGCTCTTAGGCCTATATACTAAAATGTGGAATTTTGCATTTTTGCCAGAAGCAAGATCATGGATGCATTTTTATTTGTTTGTTTTCCCCAGGGATGATTGTATCAAACCAGTGATCTATAAGATTAAGAGAGGGCACATTTGATTAGAAATCAGGGTAAATATATACCAAATCATATTATTGAGTTAGGAATAAAGTGAATACACCATTTGATGCCTTTTTTTTATGCTGATTATGAATATAATAATCATTTCTATCGGAAATGATTTTCAGCCCCCCCCCCCTAACCTAACCCCCACCCCCATATGTGCAAATATATATCCTGAATTGACATATATAGGGGAGGGGTCTAAAATTCATTTATGATAGAAATGGTTGTTATATTTGTAATCAGCATAAAAAAGGCATCAAATGGTATATTCACTTTATTTGATACTTAATCATATGATTTGGTATATATTTACCAAAATCAGAAGTTCTAGTCCCCTTTTTATTTGACCAAAAATATTAGAGGGCAGCTAGCCCCCCTCCCATGCCCCCTTTTCCCCCAAAGTAGTCCAATCAAAATTTTGAGATAGCCATTTTGTTCAGCATTTTTGAAAGATCTAATAACTATGTCTTTGAGGATGGCTTGATCCCCACATGGCCCCAGGGGAAGGGCTCCAAGTTATGAACTTTGTCCATTGTTTACATAAATTATTGGCTATTGGGAAATATACATATATTTTTTTTTTTTGGGGGGGGGGGGTCATGTGGGAGAGGGAAGGAAGGGAAGGGAACTTTCCATGGAGTTGATCTGGATTTCCTGGTATTATTTAAACAATGATCAGAAATCAAATAAAAAAAAACAAGTGTTTTCAAGTGAAAGTATAGAGTAACATTAAAAATTAATACAAACAGAAATTATTATGTATATGAGAGGGTTACCCCCTCCTCAATACCTTGCTCTTTACGCTAAAGTTTTAGAACTTTAAAAAATGGGGTCTGGGTTTGAGCTAAACTGTAAGAGCAGAAGTAGTGATAGTAGTAGCCCTGAAATTTTCCACTTAATACTCTCAGTCATTCTGGGGATATTGCTTAGATATCTGATTGTCAATCAGCATATACACAGTGCCTTTTGATTTAGTTTCCAAGCATAATGGGCAAATTGCATAATTGTGGGGGGTTGACATCAAGGCTGTCCCCAGAGGGGGGTTAGGGGGTTGGAACCCCTCCCAAAAAGTCTTTTTGAATTGTAAAAATGTAACAAAATATGGATATAAAAATTTTTTGTATATATTTTTGAGTTTTTTTGTGTGTGTAACCCCCCCCCCCCAAAAAAAAAAAATCTTTGAGTAAAACCCCCTCCAAAAAATCCTGGTACAGCCTTGGTTTACATACCCAATATTCTTTGAGACAAAGCTACTGGATTGTTCAACTATGCTGAACAAAATGGCTGTCTCTAAATTTTGATTGGGTGTGTTAGGAAAATTAATAGGCTTGTCCTCCAATCACCTTAGACTCTTTAAAAGGTTACTAGAACCTTCAATTAAAAGGTTGCAAGAACCTTAAATGAATTGAATGAGCTTTTAAATTGCTTATATGTTTTTTTCAAAACCTGCATAAATATAGTTTTCTCATTTAATTGAAACTCCACCTAAGCATTACCTAAAAGTTTCAACTTAATAGCATACCCTTAGCATCATGAGTTACATTAATCATAGCAGTAGTATTAATGGTATACACATAGTGCTCTCTGTCTAGTTCACAATATACCCCAACTAACCCTGAAAGGTATAACTCAATAATCTAAGCCATTCTTGAGATATTACTTTGTTATCCTTTTGATTTACATACTCATAGTACATTTTGATGCAGTTCAATATCTGCTAAATATTCCTTGAAAGCTTCTCCTTAATAACCCTAGCTTGCATAGTAGCAATAATTGTAGCAGAATTAATAATAGTATTGGTATAACACCTTTGGTTTTCTTCAACATCCCCTTCAACACATGCTGAATGTTTCAACTTAATACCATCAACCATTCCTGAAGCATTGCTGATATGTCCTTTTGACAACCTGTGTGGGCATAGTGTGTTTTGATTTAGTTCAATACAGTTTCAATGTTCCCCAAATTTTTCACCTTAATGCCCTTAGCTTTAGTAGCAGTAGTATGAGTAGAAACACTAGCATTAGGATCCAAATATTGTCTTTTGGTTATTTAAAAATCCCCCAAAACAGGCAGTGTAAGTTTCAACTTCATTCACCAAACTATTCCTAAGATATTGTTGATAAGCCCTTTTGACAACCTGTAATTCAATTCACCCTCCCTCCTAAAAATTCCCCGAAAATTTCACCTTCATACCCTTAGGCAAATATGTATGCCTATTATTAATTTGCCTTTGGTCTTAGTCATAATTGCCTTTTGGTCAGTTGAACATCCATCTCATCAAGTCCTTGAAGTAAATTTAACACAATTAGCCATTGCTATGACATTGCTGATATGCTGTTTAATAACCTGTATATCCATATACTACTTGAAATTTTCATCTTAATGCTCTTGGCCTTATAAGTAGTTCCAATAGAAATAGTGGTAGTAGTAACTGTACCAGTGATAGTAGTATTAGCAGTAGCATGCACATATTGCCTTTTGGTCAATTGATCTTCTCCTATAAGCATTTTCTGAAAGTTTCAACTTAATACACAAACCCATTCTTGAAATATGCCCTTTTGATAATCTGCATGCACATAGAGTCTTTTCATTTAGTTTGAATTCCCCTCAATATTATTTCAAGTTTCAACTTCATAGGCTTAGCCTTAATAGTACTAGTATCTTAGTAGTAGTGGTGATAGTAGGAAAAGTAGTAGTGTTGTATTAGCAGTAGTAGTTACAGTAGTAGCAGCAGTATTAATGACAGTAGGACCATGTACATGTTGCCTTTTGGTCAGTTGAACTTCCCCCTCATGATGCCCCAGAATTATTATCTTGGAACAGTAAGCCATTCCAGAAGTATTGCTGATGTGCTTTTTGATGCCCTTTTCATCTTAGTACTCCTAGCCTTACAAGTAGTAGTCATCAGCCCTGCAAAAACAACCAAAGAGCAAGCCTTATTACAAGCTGACCTAAACAAACTCTCTGATTGGGCTAGAATTCAACATTAAGAAATGCAGGACAATTCATTTTGGCAGAAATAATGTGAGGGGTCAGTATCACATGTGTGGAATAGATGGTGTTGGACAAATGATTGGTTCCTCCCATGCTAAAAAAGACCTGGGTATACTTATGGATGATGAATTGAAGTTTGACCAACATGCTCAGTCAGTTGCCTCCAAAGCGCTCCAGACCCTGGGAATTGTTAAAAGAACATTCCACAGTAGGTCACCAAAGCTGATGTCAAAGCTATTCAAAGGACTTGTTCAACCAAAACTGGAATTTGGTGTGTGTATGGCAACCCCATTAAATAAAGGTGACAAGAAAAAACTAGAGTATTCAAAGGCAAGCAACTAAATCAATAGAGAGTTGTTGTAAAAGCCTTGACTACCCATCCTGCCATGAGAAGTTACAGATTCCTAACCTGTTCTATCAACAGAAGCATGGGGATGTCATCATGGTGTACAAAATGCTGCACACTCAGTCCTTGCAACAGAATGTGTTTGAATTCAACCAGTCAACAAGAACTAGAGAACACACTAAGAAGCTGTACTGCAAACAAGCCAACACCAGACTACAGAACAACTTCTTCTCTAATAAAAGTTGCAGGGCTCTGGAACTCCCTAAGGAAAAGAACACTCTCAGCCCCTAGTGTGGAGGCCTTCAAGGGAGCTATGGACAAAGATTGGGTGTCCAAGCTTCAAGAATGGAATGTAGCCAACACATTGGCTCAACATCTTGACTAACCAGCACCTACAGGATAATTCCTTATTTGCTGGACATTACAATTTAAGGTAAGGTAATCTAGGGTAGTTGCAATTGAAGTAGTAGTTGGTAGAGTTTTGGAGCAGTAGTAGGATAAGGATAAAGATCCTCCTGAACCATTGCTGGGGCTTAGGGTGTCAAGTCAACCTTTCAAGTGAAGCTGCAGTGGGGATTGAACTCTGGTGCTCCATATTGGCAAACAGAGCATCAATCCACTGTGCTACAACATGTTAGCAGTAGTAGTAATTACTTTAATTTGCAGCTTGGAGCAATCTAAGTATTTCTCCTTAAAGAGAATGATGACTTGAGTTGTATAGAAAGTTCTTTAGTGACCAGGTGCTGTTCCATGATCTGTAGCATCCCAATTGAGTTTACACTCTCTGGAGGACTGCTCAGCATCCAGCCTTTGTTTGAAAACATCAATAGATTCAGCAGTAACTGTTTCATTATATAGTATGTTCCAACTGTTGACAATGCATGATGATAAGAATTGAGTACAGACTCTAGATATTGTAGACTGCATGACAAGTTCCAGGTGATGACCTATTGTTCTTGAGTTGGTATCAACAGTAGGGAATAATGCTGAGAGAGTATTAGCCCTCAATAACTTGTAGCCTAAAATGACATCCCCTCTATTTCTCCTGTAAACAAGTGTAGAGAGATTCAGCTTTGATAATCTTACAGGGTAGGAAAGCTCCAGTATGCCAGATATCACTTTAGTGGCAAGTCTCAGCACATCTTCAAGAACTTTTATTTCTTTTTTGAAATATGGGGAGGCAAGCATGGTTGCCAACTGCTGATGTCAAAAAAGTGTGCAAATCAAGGCCAAAGAAGAGTGCAAGTTGTTAAAAGTGTGTGCAAGTCAAAAAATCTGCGCGCGCAGCTACTGCCGCGCGCGTGGCCCCTTTCACTGTTCTGACAATTCTTACGCCATTTATATATAATTACCAGTTATTCTTTGATCAATAAACTTATTATTTTTAAATTTTTCAATTGTATTTAAAATAAAGTTAGTAAATCAACCTCTAAATAATAAGTTAGATAATGATTATCATTCTTTTTTAGCTTAAAAGGTAATGCTCTGCTTGAAATTTGCAGATGTTTATTTACATTGCTTAGATCTTTAACTGAACTATAGTTGACTGCATCCAATGTTTAGTTAAAGTTTTGTCGGTATTTTATCCAAGCCTTTTGAAAGGAAGATAAGAGGTCCAAGTAACTAGTTGTGAACTATAGCTGACTTCACTGTAGTCAAGTCAAGTACCATACCCTAGCACAGCAAAAAAAAATAGAAGCAGAAACAAAACAGATTTTTCTGCCTTCAAAACATCACAAAAAATTGCGCGTTTATTGCATTTTCATTTGCATTTTATCATGTTGTGCCTCAGTGTCACCCAGCAAATTCAGAAACTGTTGAAGAAGAGGCACAAGAGTGACCCCATCTCCAGATAAGGCTATATTGGGACTTAAGTATTTGAGATTTTTCAACGTTAGGTCATTGTAGTCAATCTGTTTGCTCATTTGTGAACAAAACTCCAAAAAAAAAAATCTGATGCTCATCTGGATGCAGTGAACCTGCTAAGCACTCAATAGGCCAGTGTTTTGCAGGCTTCTCATAAGGCGCAGTGCATTTGGTCCCAACTTTATACAATCAAGTGCAAGAAAAAGAGCTGGGCTCAACTGAACTTTAAATGGATCTTGTACCCGCCCTATTTCTTTATTTTTTACATAGCACTTGAGGAGCGTCTGTCACAATGTTTCCAAAAGCCTATGAATCCGTGCTCCCTCAGCTTGAAACTCTTTGTTTAGTATATTGATCTATTGTAAGACAAATGAAAGAAAATACAAAATAAGTTTCACAGATGTATCACGGATAAAAGAAAGAATTTTATTAGCCTTTTCTTTGGGTCCTCTATCTCCAGTGGAGTCAACTTCTTCATGGTTGGTAAAGAATAAAAGGAGCAGGTTCCACTGCGCAAAGATCCGTTCTAAGGAAGCTTCAAGGGCGAGCCATGGCGTACTTGAAGTCTGCAAAAGCTTATGGTTTTCCACATGACAGAAATTTTTGTAGATTTTTAGTTCATCCTGTCTTTTTGGGCTATTTGCCACATATGCAACTACGTCAAAAATAAAATGTCAATTCCATCTGGCAACTTCTTATGTGCATATGCAGAACAGAGAGCAAGGGATTGGCTAGTGCAGCCTATCACAATTAAATCTGGCACATATTCTTTTAACAGTACACCAAGACCTTTTTGATGTCCAGTTTTAACACTTGCATTGTCAAAGGCAATCCCCATCAAATTTTGCAAAGGCATTCCTAGGCCTTCCAAATGTTCAAGTATTAGACGTTTTTAACCTTCTGAACTGGCCTCACTTACTTGCAAAAGCCCCAGAAAGTCTTCTTGCACTATATCTTTGGAGTCTTTGTACTTTGCTGTAAGGACCAAGACCTTCTGCCAAGATTTATCGGTAGATTCGTCAACTATTAAAGAGATATGAGCTTTCTTCAGTTCACAAGAAAGCATATCTCTTTCTACAAGGGCAATGATGTGTCAAATTATCCCACTAGTTTTAGTTTTGCCCTTATTGAAGCTTTTACAAAGTTCTGAGTCTCCAAAAGCATTTTCAGGACTAGGATTAAAGCATCCATTTGTGGCACGTGGCACGAATTTGCCACGTTTTCACTAGTTATCTTTAGGGG
>JAQQPU010008109.1:12107-23988 GCA_029168905.1 Artemia sp. Kazakhstan ARC1039 | reverse complement strand
ACTCTACTGATGATGATAACCGACTGTGTCATCGAAATATTTAGAGTCTTTGTTTTATATTATCGTTTCACTGTCTAATAAAAGGACCTATCCCTATTTGGAATTCTTATTTTTTTCGTAATCTATCACTTATACATGGGATTTTTCCTGAGCTTTTAAAAAAAGTAAATGCTATAGCATTACCTAAAGCTGGGAGTTCAACTTACCCTTCAGATTATAGAGGCATTTCTTTACTTTCGATTTTCAGCAAAATTTTGGAAAAACTTGCAAATAGTCAATTACAAAAATATTTATTTGATAGTAAGATTTACACACGTCTCAATATGGTTTTATAAAAGGAAAGTCAACTGAACTGGCAATTCATGAGCTCTTACTAAATATTAATGATTCACTAGATGATGGTCAACACGCGTTGGCGATTTTTCTTCATGTCGCCAAGGCGTTTTGACACCGTAAATCATTCGTTGCTTCTTTTTAAACTCAAGTCTTATGGGTTTTCAACACAAGCTGTTAAATTTTTTGCATCTTACCTTTCTGGGAGACGAATAGATTGTGTTGATAAATCTCGTGGTCTCCGTTCCGAAACTTTTCCGATTAATTACGGAGTGCCTCAGGGCTCTGTCCTTGGGTCTATTCTGTTTCTTTTTTTTATAAATGATTTGCCAGAAGTTTTTCCTCTTTGTAAAATTATAATGTTTGCTGATGATGTAGTAATTTTTGCTTCTCACCGGGACCTATCAGTTCTTTTCCATAACCTCGAAAGTACGTTACTAACTGTATCTGATTGGTATTCAAGGAATTTACTTGCTCTTAATGAAAAAAAAATGTCTATATATGTTATTTTCGCGAACTGGATCAGTAGTGTCAGATAGCTCTTTTCTTGAATGGTCTTGAATTAAAACGGATAGATCAGTTCAAATATCTTTGGATTATTTTAGATGAAAATTTGTCGTTTCATAAATATGTAAAAACACTGTCGTTAAAAACTTCCCGAAATATTGGCATGCTAACTCGTTTTCGTCATTTCTTTCCTAAAGCTATTCTAAAATCTATTTATTATTCTTTCGTCCACCCATATTTTCTCTATTGTATTTCGGTTTGGGCATCTACTTTTTCGTCTGTTTTCAAATCTCTCCAAATGCTTCAGAATAAAGCAATGAGGATTCTTTTTAATGTTGACTGCAGATCTTCAGTTAGACACCTATATGGGACTTCAGAAATTTTTCCTTTGGACCAACTTCATTTAATTTCTATCCCTAGTATTTGTCACGATTATCAATATAGTAACTTACCTGTAAATTTCTCCAGCATTTTTCTAACTAATTCTCAATTTCATAATTATCCTACTACGCATCGTTCAGACTTTTCGTGCGAAATTCGCCCGACATCGAGAGCGGGATTCAGCATCCGTCACACTGGGCCAAAAATCTGGAACTCAATTCCAGCATCAGTCCGAGAATGCAGCAACAAGTGACATTTTTTAAGACTGGTGAAGAAATATCTTATGACATGCTAAGCATTTTGTTCATTAGGGTTTTCTTTTTCGTTGTTGTGAAATTTAGTTAGAAAATGGCTGTGTATTTTGGTTGGCAATATTGTCAGCGCTAAAGTATGCCACCAGGTATGTGCGCTGTTTTGTGACATTTATTTATATATGTGTTATAAATAAAAATATTCTACTCTACATATTCTATTCTAAAAGTTTCTCTATTTGATGTTAAAGACGTGAGAGGGTAATGGAAAGGGGCAATTGCCATCTAAGTTTTATACCCCCCCCCCATAGATTTCCAAAAATGCCTTTTTCGATATGTTCATTGAAATAAAAACCGAAAAAAGCTAGACCCCCCCCTCTCCCCCTGGAGGTTGGAAAATGCTTTTTTGTATCTTCATATTTGAATAATGAAAAAAAAAAATTCCTCCTGACATTTTTGTGGATTGGCAGTCCTGGGCAAAGAGCATCTGTCATTATATTTTTTTTTAGTCGTGTCTGCCATGACCTAAATGGCTCTGTTCTGATTGTAAAAGTTCTGTTCTGTTCTTTTTTTTTTTTTTTTTTTTTTTTTTTTTTTTTTTTAGCAAACTCGGCACTAGAGAAGACTAAAAAGATGAGGTTCGATGACTCCATTTCTGATGGTAAGGATTCGGATTCCGAATTTGATTTTTCAGAAAGTGAAGATGAAGATGAAAGTATCTCAGAAAATCCCAGTGATTCCGATAATCCATTCTTTGGATCAGACTCTGATTCAGACACTGGTAAGAATCCAAACTTTTTTCTCCTTGGTTTTGTGGTATGATTACCCTAATTAATAACCATAAGCTTGTATAATTCATCCAACCAACTTCCTCGTGTATAACCATGTATCATGGCGATATATATCATGGCATATACCAAGACGTTTCCCGCCTCATCTGGCAGTGTAATTTAGATGTTACAATAAGATTTGTTTAACCCTCCCCAGACTCATATGGCTGAGCTTGCAGAGTCACATCAATGACCCCCAAGTCAAAGAATTGCTACACTAAGACTCGAACCCTCGTTCTGGAGGACGTAGGATTACAAGTCCAGCATACCATCCACTCAGCTAGGGTGGCTCTTTTGGTTAGCCTTCAGGAGAATACATCTAGGTTTGAGTACCTAGGTTGTTTTGAGTACCTAGGTTGGTTGAGTATCTAGGTTTGAGTACCTAGGTTGTTTTAAATATAAGAAAGTTAATGTATAAAATAAAAATATCAAGGTGAGCGAGCTTCGATTGACCGCCGAAATTTATTAAAAATTATAGCCACATGTAATTCAACTTAGTAAATTTCTTTAAAAAATACACTGTTCTTGTTATTCTGTGATTTTTTAATTATATGTGACTGTTTTAATGAGCTTACAAAAGCTTAAAAAGAATTAACATATAATTTTGACAAAGGAATCGTGCTAAGATTAGAAAAATGTACCTCTTAACACGTGAGACCAACTGGTTGATGAGCTTACGAGTAAGATAATTTGAAAGCCATATAGGTTGACGGAATCTCTGATTAGAAACACTGTCTTATTGTCATCTCTTTTTTTATGAATATTTCTTCTGCATGGAGGCTGTTCAAGGTGAACGAGCTTTGATTGACCGTCCAAATTAATCAAAAATATATGTTATTCAAAATACCTCTAATCTAAGATATATAAAAAACTAAATTTATTGAAAATGCTTATTAAAAACTAAAAGAAAACGTACAAATATTGGAATTCTTACTTTATAATATGCAGCATGTTTCTGTTTATAAGACTATCATACTTCCTTCCGTTGTTATCCATATTTCAAATTATTCTGTATAATATTTTATTTATTGGGATTGTAATATTTTATATTTATTTTTTATTTTATTTATTGTTTTTATTATTTTATTTATTGTATATTTATTGTTTATTTTGTAATATATTATATTATTTTATATATATTTATTGCGATTGTAAATATTTTATCTACAATCCCATTGTAGTTACTTAAACTGTAGTCACTAGTCAACGTTGTCTTTTTTATTGTAAAAACACATAATAAGAGACAGGAACACAGGTTGACCCTGGTGCCGCACCGATAAGGGAAGACCGGCGACGGCAGGGCCAAAAACGGTAGCGGCGATGCACGGCCACTGGTGAGATGTTGGCGGTGCGCCACCGGTGCGATCTGTTGACCGCAAACATTAATGTTTTCATCAGTCTTTCTCAAATCCCAGCTTGAATTTACAAAAGATTCGGGCCTATTCATGCTGATTTCAAATATATAAATTTCATCAAGCTTAGTATTACCCATCAAAAGTTACGAGTCTGAGAATATTTGCCTTATTTTCGAAAAAAGGGGGGAAACACCCTCTAAAGTCATAGAATCTTAATTAAAAATCACACTATCAGATTCAGCGTATCATATAGCTCTATTGTAGAGATTTAAAGCTCCTGTATGCAAAAGTGTGGAATGCTGTTGTTTTTTTTTTTGCCAGAAGAAAGATCAAGGATGCGTTTTTATTTGTTTGTTTTTTTTTCTTCCCAGGGGTGATCGAGTCGGCTCAGTGGTCCTGAAATATCACGAAAGGGTTCATTCGAATGAAAATCAAAAGTTCTAGTGCCCTTTTTCAGTGACCAAGAAAATTGGAGGGCAACTAGGCCCCCTCCCACGCTCATTTTTTCCCAAAAGCACCGGATCGAAATTTTGAGATAGCCATTTTGTTCGGCATAGTCGAAAAATCTAATAGCTATGTCTTTAGGTGCAAAATGACCCGCCAAAGTCCCCGGGGGAAGGGCTGCAAGTTGTGAACTTCGCCCATGGTTTACATATAGTATTCGTTATTGGGAAGCATACAGCCATTTTTGGGGGTTTGTGGGAGTGTACTTGGGGTGGATTTCTAAGGGGAGAATCTTCCTTTGGGAGGGAAATTTCTGATGAGTTAATATTCTAGGGGAAATGTTACCCTGGGGAGTTTTGACAGAATTACTTAACGAAATTCTTTTGAATTGTCGTAAATTCACTTTGCCAAATTTTTTATATGGAGATGTTCTGGGAGGATTCTCCTGGGGCTTTTTAGCTCGAGTTTTGTCTTCTGGGAAATAATTTCCACGGAAGGGGGCATTTCTGGAGTATCGGAGAAACCGATTATTGATTAAAGTCTTATTCCAATCAAAAAATGCTAAGGAGATTTTTTCAGGATGAATCGTCCACAAGCAATTTTATAGAGGGGGGGGGGGGATTCCCCATGAAGAAAGCACCTGTCTGAAGGGAATTGGACGGGGGGGGGGGTTCACTTTACGTTGTATGAAATTTCCACGGAGGAGTTCCGTGAGGGGGAGGGGTATATTTCATACAGGGTGAGCTAGATTTACCGGCATTATTTGAAAAACAAACAAATTATGCCTTATATGAAGGGTTACCCCCCTCCTCAATACCTTATTTTGACTCTTTGTCACCTCTACTTTTCAAAACAATAAGTAAACTTTAATGTAAAGAGCGAGGCGTTGAGGAGGGGACAGCCCCTTTCATATAAGGAGTAATTGCTGTTCGTTTTAAGTTTTAATGTTGCTCTTTACTTTCAGTTGAAAAAAACTTTTTTTTTTTATTTAATTTCATAAAGACGATACTTTTGTCAGCATATGAAGACCCGTCTATATTGCAATTGTATCTGTCTGGTTTATATGCGAAGTAACACAAGAGACGAAAATTAACGGACAAAATAGTAGTGAAGGATTATGGTATACAAAGTTATATTTGGCAGGCATAGTTACTAGGGATAAATCACTAGGGGTGATTGGGTGATTTTCGGGGATTCGGGGAACCAAATTTTTATAAGCGGTGACACATAGATTTTCGAGCAAATCCCCGAATTCAGGGATAGTGCAATCCTGCTTGATTTCTAATCAGGAAAATCGAAACACTTAACCACACGACAAAAGTAAAGCTCCGACTTTGAGGTTGACGCAATAAAGAATTGCCACAAAATTAATTCAAAGTCAACCAAACGCGCCGCCGGCGGCACGCGTGCGGCGCGCCGGCGGCGTTGTGACACTTCGGTGGTGGTCAACCGGGCCTCTCGTTGGCGGCTTTCGGTCGATGCGCTGGCGTGGCGCCGGGGTCTACACACTGCGACTGAAGAGCAAAGGAACGCAAAAATTTTATTTTATAATATGTTTACCCAACAGTTTTATTGAATTCAGTTGGTGGAATGTTTTTCACCATGTCGAGAATGTAGGAAAACTGGAAGAAGAAGAAGAAGAAGACGTGACGTATCAGGAGATTTGCTAGGTGTTTTGCAGAAAAACCGCCGACGAATTGTTTTGGGTACCTGACTGACTGACCATATTTCCAACAGTAGGCTGTACGAAAAGTGTGGTTCAATCCCGTTTTTAGGGCTATAATGAGAGGAAGGTTGAGATGGCTAGGGCATGTTTTACGGATGAAGGATGAAAGATTGTCCTTTTTGGCCAACGGTCTAGGGCTAAATGGAAAGCAATTCGCCCACGGCTGAGGTGGGAGGATGTAGAGATTTCAGGGACATGAGAACTGGGGCCCGACCGATATGGATTTTTGGGGTCCGATACCGATATATCAGTATCGTACCGATACGATACCGATATAATTTGCAGATAAATTCCCCTCCACGAAATAACCTTACCTAAGCTTTAAATCCCCCAATCTCTGCCCATATTCGTACTTACATGTTTTCCCTGGTCTATTACACACCAAAGAACAGTCTCAATAATTTACTATGGATTCCATAAGTTAGGCCATTTACCAGAATGTTATGATTTATTTACCTTTTTCTGATCAGCAGCTTCTGAGCACACAAAAGTAATGGCGAATATTTGCGCAAGTGACAGATAAGAAAACTTAAAGCAAAGAATCTGATTTAGTTACATAAACGCACATGCGTGAAAATATGATTGAAAGAAGCGTAAGATATTTATTGAAATTGATTATTAAAAACCCAAATTTCAATAGCGGGACTATGAATTTCGATCATTCACATTAATGTGAAAACTTTACTTTACATTCATATGATATGGTCTCTTTCGAATGAATCTATGGAAGACACTCTAGATACAGAGGTGCAGCTAGAGTTTTAAGTTTGGAGGAGTGATTTAAAAATGTGTCGACAAAATCGTACAGTATGCCGACAAATGCAGACACACAAACTAAATTTCCAAGGTAAATAGGTAAATTTTTCGAGATGTTGACACGCGGCGGCGACACCTTGGATCTCGCCCCCTCCCCACCTAACGGCACCCCCTCTCCTCCTTAGCTGCGTCCCTGACTGGATATCATGGTTTTAATTGACTGAGTCTTGGATCTTTCACCCACGCAAGTAAACTTTCGTATTAAACGGAAATGTATGGTTCATTGTATTTTTTTTTTGCTGTTCTGGTAGAAGGTGTACGTTCTTGAAGTCACCCTGCATTTAGAACATTGCTGCACAGGGTATGTATTTTCAAGTATTGACAACGAATTTACTTTGACTTCATTTGACTCACCTCTGCTGCCACCATGGTCAAGCTTAGCTGGGGGCTCCGCCACCAAGGGCAAGACAAGCAAAAATTACCTGAGGAATTCTGCTGCCCTCTTCAGGACAAGTTCCGGATAAAAGTAAAAAAAATATTGGCCGATAACTGATATTCTTTTTCTGATATCCGATAATGACACTGACCCTCATATCGGTCCGATAATATGGGTCGGCCGATATATTGGTCGGGGCCTAATAAGAACATCCTGGGAGGGTGTAAAGAGGGAGGCTTTGAATAAAATGGCATGGAGGGGGAGCATGTGTAGATGAGTCGGCCTCAGGCGGCTTGGTGTTGCGGTGAGTTGTTGTTAGTAGTAGTAGCTATATCTTGGACCACCAGGGGGGGGGGAATGAAGTACATTGCTAGAAAAGCTACCATGATGTATGGAAAGAACGCCAAATAATGAATCTTAATTCTTTACTGCATTTTCCAAAAAAGGTAGAAGCTTTAATACATAGGTAATTCTGATTAATTGCTGTTAAATTACTGAGCGCTGGGGGTGCTGAGCAATATTTTTTTCTGGAAAGGGGTGGTACGTCAAATAAGTTTGGGAGCTACGGGTTTAGAGTAAAAACTAATAGGGCTAACGATACATCAAGTAAGATTATATAAAATAAGACTGTATTTCCACATCAGAGTGGTATGATAATATAAATTAATAACAATAAGCTTAAAACTGAGAAAAAATTAACTTCAATATAGTTTCTCATGTAAGACTCCATAGCTAGGAAAGAATAGGGCAGAAAAATATTTATTTTCATGCAAGTGTTGGCAAAATCAAATTGTGTGTGTATGTGGGGGGGGGTGTCTGATGTCATTTGTTCTTTTAAATAGAGGATATTTTGGCTAACCTCGACCAAAGCCTAGCATCTAAAAAAAAAAAAAAAAAAAAAAAAAAAAAAAAAAAAAAAATCGTTTTTAGTTAAGGATGGACATCTCCTAATCTCGACACAGTGATTCCAATCTCGCAGTCAGAAATTTTCCGTGCACTGTACTTTCTAAGATATGACCTAGTATATATGGTGCTAAAAATTGATTTTACAGTTTTTTTCCAGCCAAAACCTAGTAGGGACATGCTGGAATTACAAAGGCTTAAATTGTTTTTTCATCTATTCCTCCCATTCAAAAACGAAAAATTTTTTAATTTACTATTTTGTCGAAAAATTGAAAAACGCAGATACTAGGTTTTGACAGAACAGATTTGTTTGATATTAAAATTGGATATCCTCATAGATCCATGGTTAAAGAAGAAGAAAAAAGAAAAGGCAGAAAAGAGAAAGCCCAAGAAGAAGTTGAAGAAAAAACTTCCGAAGGTAGAAGAAAGCATTCCAAAACCTTTTCCAAGCATTGAAAAAATAGTTAGCACTCCAATTCTCAAACAGATTCAAGATGGGCCTTCCAATACGGACAGGGTTATTGCCATGAAAAAGGAAATCATACGAAGATTGGAAGAATTGGGAAAAAAGCTGCCTCCTAACACATTGGACCAACTAATAGATGAGCTTGGGGGTAAGATAATTGTTGTACTCTCATAGAGCCAAGGTCCTTAAACTTCTCATAGTTCCACCACTTTCCCTCTTTTTTCTCCCAGGTTTTCTCTCCATGTATTTGTCCCCTTCCCAGGTCCTCCCCCCCCCCTGCACCCTCTTTCTAGATTAAAAGAAATACATGTTATTTGGTATTTTCATTGAAAATAGCTTTTTGTATTTTCATTGAAAAAAATTCAAAAACAGTAAAATTGGCCCCCCTCCTCCTTCCTTTATTTCCGTGATTTGACGCCACTGTTTCTCATGTCAAGTTTTGTTTCTTTGTTTGGCCAAATTGCAAAATTGGTCTTCTAGTAATTTTTTTTTTTTGTTTTGTCTGTACCAATTTTTTTTTCTTTTTAAATGCCTAGAACCTTATTGTTTGAATTTATAATTTAAAATTAATTGAGCAGCTGCCTTTACTCCTGAAAGATACTGAAAGTTTTTGAGATTCATCTCAAAGAAAGAGGTGCTAGCAGAAACTTTAGGTTGGTTTTTGCCAACATTTAGTAGTGGTAATAGTAGCACAATAGTTTCTTATAAACCAAAACACAAAAAGACTAATAAACAGTACACCAAAATCTAATCCTGCTAGGGCATGCTGATGAAACAATTACAAAAAAGGAAAAATGTTAATAAATATAATTGATAAGTTTAACGTAAGTGAATTTTTAAATTATTTTAAGAATTAGGGTGTGAAACCTTGTAACTAGTAAAACATTCTATAACCCAGGACTGTCATTCAAGCAAATTAAAAATAAACTTATTTGGCAGCTCCATACGTTACTTGATCAAAATTAAGTAGTCCTTTTATGCTTGCACTAAGCTTTGGAGATCAATATCTGTGGGATATTTTTAAAAGTGATAAATATGGAAGCTTTCAGTGTAGTGGGTTGGAAAAGAAGTATAAATAAGCACTGAACAGATTTGACTAAAGTGTCCAGAATAAGTTAACTATATATAAATATATTGGAATAATTATATGGAATGTGAAAAAAAACAAAAAAAGAATCCCAAGACTAAACCGTATTTCTAGAATAGGGGTATTAGACTGCTCGTAAAGCGGGTAGAGTTATGTTGAATACTCTAGACAAGATAGATATTACAAAATGGCTTAAAATCTTTTTGGATATCTTGGGAGGTAGCCAAAGTAGCGTTTAATATTTCAGGAGCCGATCTTTAGCTCAGGTGGCTTAAGACTTTGACAACTTTGCACCAGTACTAATACTCAAAGAGATTAAACTAGTGGCCTTACCCATTACCTTATTCAGATTGAACTTTTCATCGTTTTTTTTAACATAAAGTCTGTATCCTCAGCGAAATCAGTGTGATTGAAAATGTTTAAATGCTTATCAATGAGCCCTAAAAACTTCGTATCCCTCTCCATCGTGAAGCTCCTGACAGTTGACTCTAAATTACCAAACCGTGGATATTGGTTGGGCCTTCTACTGTAAAAATTCACTTTTCTGGCTCCAGACACTCTTCAGGCAGTTACAACAATACTAAGAAGTCGGTCATAGCAAAGTCTCAAACAACATCTCACAGTTTCCTGGAGGCACGGGGTAAAGACACGAAGAAAATATATTTTTAGGCTGCTATTTTTGGGGGGACCTTTGTACCAATGCCAAGGGGGCTGTCTTTTTTTTCTGTAGTCTTAACTGCACTAAGGACTGAACCTTTTTAACTTTTTGTTTAAATTGAATGAATTTGTGACGCTTTTTTCTAAAACACTAACTTCAGTCGTTTTGCGGAAAAAATGTTTTTGAATTCCACCTTGACGAAGTTTCAGGAACTTCGAGTCCTCAGACCATAAGTCATTACCATGTTCATGTTTTAGTGTCAAAAAGAATAAATTTTAAGAGAAAAATAAAACTGTTCAACAATGGTGAAGCTAAATATGAGAAATTAATGTCTCCCAAAAAATTGAAAAAGATCGTAGTTGAGACTTCAAACAAAGTGGAAATCATACTGTGATTATAAATCCACATTTAATGAAATTCTATAGTTGCAGTAGTACTATCTATTGACTATGTTGGATAGGCGTTCATTTGGATAGTTGTTTTTTTTTACGAAAAGTCAGTTTATATCTCTCAAAGTGTACTTGTACACAAACTGGTTGTTTATAATTGCCCCTACCACCTCCACCTCCCACTATGATGGAGTAACGGCTGTTGGGAAAAAATTAGTGTATTAAGTGCGGTTTTGAGGAATAAACCCCTCCCCTTCAATTTAAAATCTTGTGATCTATCCTTCACTCTTATTTTAGAAATTGTCGTAGTCTCTGCTTCATAATTTTGCATCTTTCATTGGTTTGCTTTGGTTGCTTGTCTTGGCTTAAGCTATTTGGTTTTTACCCCCCCCCCTCCTTATATTGTCTGGATCTGTTATGTTGGCTCCCAAGTACAATTTTGAACACAGAACTTTCTAAGAAAAAGGCTTGCTTTTATTACTTTCATATCTTCCAGCTTTATTTTGCTTGAATTTTGACTTTAGTTTTGTTTCTTTGAAGGCCCAGATGAAGTGGCTGAGATGACTGGCAGAAAAGGCAGAATGGTTCAAGATGACCTAGGCAACGTCACATATGAATCTCGTGCCGATGCTGAAGGACCGGTGGACATGTTAAATGTGCGAGAACGAGAAAGATTTCAAAACGGTGATAAAGACATTGCTATCATCAGTGAAGCTGCAAGTAGCGGTATTTCCTTACATGCTGATAAGAGGGCCTTGAATACAAAAAGACGAGTTCACATCACTCTGGAACTTCCATGGAGTGCAGACAGAGCTATTCAGCAGTTTGGTAGGGATTTCTTGTACCCTTTTTGTATAGTTCTTCCTATCTTTCCTTAATTTCCTGCTTACTTTCAGTTTACATATGCCAAATTCCCTGTAAAATTTCACAATAAGCGTATAAACGGAAAGAATAAACGGTACAATTTTGTTGCTTGAGAAAGAACTGCAAGTACCGTACGTGATTTGGCCATTGAGAGCAAAATTATAGGACCGGCAAAAAAAACACACAAAAAAACAACAAAAAAAAAAACACTTTGATGCTTGACTTTTTCATTGTTTATAATGGTAAGATTAGAATAGTGATTATCACTTTTTTGGTGATATGGTGTTTTTTTTGCAGTGGCAATAAAAATGCCACTATACAACGGTGGATAGATAAGACTTGTTTAAAAAAGATAACTGCCACAAGCCCGGCTAAGCCGGTTTTGTACTTAGAGTCAAAACAGAACAACATCAAAAGAAGGTTTGAAAATTATCTTATACAATTTTGTCAAAATTGTCAAAAAACATCCCAATAAAAAGAATTAAAAACGGATAT
>JAQQPU010008108.1:573-34528 GCA_029168905.1 Artemia sp. Kazakhstan ARC1039 | reverse complement strand
TTTTTTTTTGGGGGGGGGGGGAGTGAATTGTTTTAAACCAGTGGTAGTAGGATATTTGAAAAAAAACTCATCTAACGAAAATTCGAATATCTTGTGCCCTTTTAAAGTACGAAAGAGCTTATACCCAGTGAATAACCAGTGTTTCTGTAGAACTAAAGTTTTGACCCAACTAGAATCAAGCAAATTAGAGCTAACCAACAGCAAAATGTATTTGGTTAGCAGTATTATTTCTAAAAAGAAGTTCATTTTAAAATTCAGATTGTGACTGTCTATATGACTAACTTGTAAAATAATAATGAATCCCCACCTGAGCATTGAGCACCATTTCACAAAAGTGTAGAGGGGAGGGCAAAGATCCTTCAATTTTTGCAACGAAGATGCAAAAAAAACGAGTTTCAAAATCTCGAGGGCGTGTTTATTCAGTCAAACACGAAAAATGGAAATTTTTGAAATCTAGGAGAAATCCCCCCCCCCCCCTGGCGCGCCTATAATGGAGAGCGTTGCTTGTAAAGTCCACCATAAAACATGAACACATTACATCAAGAAAAGAAAAAAAACATAGAAAAACAAAATGACACTGGGTAAGTGGGCTCGGAATGTCATCTTAACAGGGAAAACAGGGATAATCGTTTGATTTTTGTGCACTGCAGCAATATTGGCTGCTGCAATTCTTGTTACTGCTGGCACCATACTCCTTCAGCTGGCTGAGCCGCTAATTACTAGGAGAAAAATCTCTCTAAACTTAATCAAACACATGGAGCTATGCCAACATGGAAGCTGATGGCAACATGAGATGGCTGAGATGGAATAAAACTTAAAATTGCAAAAACAGGTAAAAAGTAAAACAATAAACAAATAAATAAAAAATAAGCTTGCAATATGCTTCTACCCAATTTACATAATTACATTCTATATATTTTAATTATATCTTAATATACTAAGGCTTCAGAGTTTTGAATAGATTGGGATGGAGGAGGAGCCTGCGTAGCTCTGTTGGCCTCAGGCGGCTTGGTGCTACGGTGGGTTGTTAGTAGTAGAGGTTTGATCCTCGATTGTGCTACTCGCCTGCTATTCTAGTTGCAATTATTACAAACATACCCGGATATAGGAAACATTCAGGTAGGAGTAGGCTATTGCCCCTAAATTTGCTTCATAGGAAGTTTTTTCTCCGTTTGACAAAAGCAAGCTTTCTTATCTATTTGACATCAATGTCATTTTTTTCAGTTTGGAAAATCTCCTACGTTTTTACCTTAAAAGCGTATGATAATAACTATAATAATTTATTTATGATCCACTATGAAATATCAATAAAAGTGGAATAAAGAAATATAAAGAAAAAATGGAAAGCAAAATAAGAAACTGGGTGAAAAATATAAAAAAGACTGCGATAGGGCTCAAACGCTGAAATAGCAGACATGGAGTAGCAAAACAAACTTTGCCATTATCATCAAGAATTTTCTTTCTATTTTTTTTCGTACAATATTTCCATTATTATACCACAGTGAAAAATAAAATAACAACATCAAACGTCCTAAATTCTATTTTCATAGATAAGCTGTTAAATAGTTGCTAATAGGAATAAATAATTGTCATTTTAGATACAATTTTTGACGAAAAATCAGATAAAGAAAACATAGAAAAATAACACCGAATGGTAAGAATAGGTCGGGTACATTCGGCTAGTGGTTTACAATTATATTAGCTACTGGCAAATGTTTTTGAGTACCCAATCTGCAGTCAAAGCTTCGTGTCGGAAGCCGTACGACAAAGAAATATGAAACTATTTTTAATGACGATTCCCAACCCCCTAGTGGATTCAAAAAAAGGTTTAAACAAATTTTTAGAATTCAGTTGTCATGTTGAACAAACCTTAACATTAAACAAAATAACACACATTTATTAGCTTTAAGAGAAAATCCAAAAGGGGGAGAGACCAGACAGTATACAGTGGGAGTATACTGTATTGATGAACCTTTATTAGCTCACTGATAAAGTAGAATTCGGCAAGGTACTTATCTGTTATAGCGCCGACCACTCAAGAAGTGAAGTTAGGTTGATCCTAAAGAAATATACCTAAGTATGATGAAAATGTAATACATTGGAAACAAATTTGGGCTATGTATTCGCAAATTAGAGGGGGAGGGATAAAGTATAGCGGGTCTGCATGCAAAATGTGTTAGGTACAATTATTCAGCATATTACGAAGTAAGCATTGTTTTCTAACTTCAAAATATACAAATACTTTACCCCCACCCTCTCCTAATATGCAAATATATAGCCCAAATTCTATATTTCCCATCTATTCTGTCACTTGTCTTTGTCTTATCTCACGCTAAGCTGAAATAAACTAACGAAAGAAACCGGTTCTGCAGTACGTCAATGGACGAAGAACTTGATCGTCGGCACTATAACAGATAAGTACCTTCGGTAAATATCGATAAGCGGTAAAGTCTTCACTGTTTTGATCTTTGAAATTTCTATGGTAAAATAGAAAATTCATACTATTAATGGTATGAAAAAGAGAAAAAAAGTCAGATTCATTCAGCTTTTGAGGAATGTACAACAGACTGTTTGATTAAATTGTCCAACTTCTGTCTAAATAATTCACATTTGATTTCCTCTCCCACTTCAATGATAGGATTCATAGTTATGTATTCCACATATACCTAGAAGAAAGAAAAAATAACTATTGACACAAAGTAAGGCGACTCAGTGGTAAAGCAAGAATTTAAAATGCAAATATATAAATAAAATTTAGTTTTGTAAAATATAATTAAAATATGATACAGTATATATAGATATACGTATAGCAAAGTATATACATAATACCTTATATTAGCTATTTTTTTCCAAGACCACATTGCATTTCTATGACGAAAATATACAGCGATCGTCATCAGCGGATATAGTTAAGCATTAAAATTAAAACTAACATATTTATACTTCACTTGACTTAACCCTCTTGCTCAGCAGAGTCGCCAAAGAAGAGGGAACTAGTTGACAGCGCCGTCAGTCTTCTCCAGGTGGTTCTGTCCCGGGCTAGTGATGGGGCCTCGTTTGGGTTGATTTTGCGGCTCACCTGGTGCGCAGTCTTCCTCTAGGACGTCGCCAGCCATTTTCATAGGTCAAAATCCGTGATGATCCTTGCAAGGTTGCTTGGTTGGAGGCGGAGTAGGTAGCCGTACCACCTCAGGGAACGGGCTTCTGCTTTAATAGAGAGATTTGCCAGCTTGAAAGTCGTCAGGATCTCAGTGTTGCGGACCTTGTCATACCATTTGAAGCCTTTTAGTCGACACAGGTGTCAGTGTTATACTTATACACAACAAAATGATTACTAGCGGTTTATTTACTAGATTATTTGAAAAAAACTACGTTTTCTAAAGAGTTAAAGAGGCTGAGTTACAAGGTCGAACCTTAAAACGTACAGGGATTAGGAGGCACAGTTGGGGGGCTGCCGCCCCCCAAACCCCCCGCTTTCGCAGCCTTTAAATAAAAAAAAAAGTTTTTTTAACTGAAAGTAAGGAGCGACATTAAATCTTAAAACGAACAGAAATTATTCCGTATATGAAAGAGGCTGTGCCCTCCTCAACGCCTCGCTCTTTACGCTAAAGTTTTTATTGTTTAAAAAAAGAGTTGTGAGAAAGTCAAACCCTTGTGATGAAAATGAATTCCCTTGAGTTGGTTTTAAACTTCGGGAAGAGAAAAAAGTCCTAAGGAATCAAGTCAGACGAATAGAGAAGCTGCGGAGCCATAAGAATGTTTTCACTGGTCAAAATCTCGATTATTGAAACTGCTCTGTGACAAAGAGCGTAATCGCGATGCAACGCCCCAATTGTTGTTGAGGTATAGTCTCACACAATGACTCTTTTTCAAAGTTTTTAAAAAGCCCTGGGTAAGTGTCGATTGACCGTTTGGCGTTGAGGTACAAACTCTTTGTGGACGATTTCACGGATGTCAAAAAACAAATCAGCATGTATTTAGTATTCAACATCCTTATCGTAGCATTTTTAGGCCTTGAAGAGGTAGAGTGTCACTCCATGCTTGGGCGCCTGATTTCTGGATGGTACTCAAATTGCAGTAATGACACGTTTGGGGATCATTTTGGGGATTATGGGGATCAAATGGGGATCATTTTAATAGAATACAGAAGTTCAAAGCGCATTCCCCTCCTAATGACCTTTTGGTCTTGCGAGAGGGCATTTGGATCCATTTTTGCCCGGATTTTTCTCACCTCCGATTCATTGGACAAAATCGGTATGTGTCCATGTCTAAAGCAAAACCTAATAGCACATCGTCACTCAAAATTGATGTCACTCACTTTCAAAACACATTAGAAACAATTTATTCACAGAAAAAAAGAATCTCGACAGACAACTAAGTGAGTCGAGCGAGTTCAAACCCACAGTGGAGGCAGATCACATACTCACCTGGCTCCCATTCAAGTGCTGCGCCCCCGGTGCTGCCAGATCTAACGCTACGTTGTCAATCTCTTGGGTCTTACTTAAATGACGCACCCCTGCCACTGGAAAAATTTTCATATAAATTATTCAGTATTTGGCCTGCTTTTCTAACCTGTCTCCTAAAAACATCAACTAGTACCCTGCAAACTATTTTTAAAACTCGTTCCATCTCTCCTCTACAGATAATGTTCTAGAATATTCGATTTCATATCTACCTGTTCTTAAAGCATTAGATTCCGAGCCAAAAGAGTTATAACTCCCTGAAAAACAGCAATTTTTGTTTTTAATTAACTCTAGAAAGAAACTAAATTGTAGAAAGAATTGGAGGTTCTCTGAAAACTTTAGCTGGCCAGTTTGTCTTGTCGAAGTGCTTTTTTTTAAATCTCTCCTTTCGCCGGCTGCTTGAAAAGGTGGGAGAAAATTTACAAGTACAGTGTACTTTTCTATGAAAGGATGTAAAAGCAGCAACTAGACGTTAGGTTAGATGTAACTTCTATTTTCTGACGATAAGGAGATAAATTTAAATTTCTAAATAGACATTAGAGCTAATTTAAGTGATTGCAAAAGAACCACAGAGCGCTGTTCAGAGGTATGTGACTATTGATTTTCACAAATTTTTGTACAAGAGAAACATAAAAGTACTATTTCCAAAAAAAATCAAAAAAACAATCAATCAAATCCTTGTGATGCTTGAGCTGGAGTGAATTTTAGAACAGGGCTTAGAACACAATAGTCACAGAGGGGTGTTCAGGAAAAGAATATATTAAAATAGGAAAACTCTCTTTTTTTCAATTAAAATGTGCAAAACTAAGTTCAATTACTGTAGTGTGCCATCGCTACTCAATTACATCATTAGATAGCTATACAATGGTAACTAAATTATGGCTCCTCACCGAGCTTTACTAACTTAGCCGATATTAACTGTGTCCAACAAGGAATATTAAGCAAATATAATTCTAATTTCTAGAAAATAATAAATAGAATTAAATAAAGTAGATGGAGTAGAAAAAACATATTAAATAAAAAAGTGTTTATCCGCAATGAACGACCTATTTCATACTCTTTAAGAAACTGCTCAAACAATTTGTGGCAAGGAAGTGAAAGTAAAGAGCTACCCTTCACCTTTTTGAAACTCAAAAACCAGAATTTTTACAATAGCGTTTATATCAAAACTGATCTAATCCAGCAATGAGTTGTTAGTAGTGGTAGTAGAAATGGACAACTTAATTATACCATATAACTGTTTTTCTTTATCGAGCTTTACCAGATTAACCAAACTTTACCTGGTTACAGCATACTGCTATCAAACTTAGCTAAAAAAGTAAAAGAAGAGAAATATTTTCCTTAATGAATAGCATACTGAACAGTAATAGCAAATATAGCCTATAAAGTGCATAAAATTAATATTATTTTTCCTTAATGGAAATTTTTTATTCTCTTTTTTTCTCTCTTTTTTTCTTTCTTTCTTATTATAGCGGATTTAAAAGATGTTATATATATGTGTGGTTTTTTTTTTACCTGATTCACCCCACGTCAACCGTTTGGTTTTGGGTGAATCATATTGATTTTTGTATGTAAATTTTTGTTAAAGTAAAGTAAATATATCAAAATAAATATATCAATGAATATAATCTGCTTCATACTTATAAAAGAGGTGTTATCAAATTAAAATAGTGTTAAAATTAAAATCGACGTTGTTTCTATTGTTATTGCTATAGAGACTAACTATCCATATAGAAAGTAATTATATATTGAGGCGTCAAAAGTTTTTTTAGATTGGCTAGACTCCCCCTTTTTCTGCTACAAGACATGACCTTGATAAAGGAGTAGACAGTGCCATGGCCAGATTCTCTAAATTAAACTGAGATGGGAGTTAAAAGTTTGAACTCGTCTGGGATTTCTTGGGAAGTGGCTTTACCAGTTAGTCAGCCTTAGGTGGGATACTGCTGTGACAATTTCATTGCAATAGGAGTAGGGAATGTTTTGGACAATAATATTTTGCCGCCATGACTTCACCTCAAAATCAATAAGTTTTAGTATTCATTACATTCTGTTGATTTTTAAGCAATAAGCAATCTCTGTTATAAAAAATTCAATTTCTATAATTAAAACACTGTAGCAGATAAGACAAAGACCACCAATTCCTGCTAATATTGAACACTCTGTACAACGGATTGGGCTCAATTGTCTTATATAAGATGGATACTAGTAAAACATGTCGTCGATATTCGAGTTGAGCTTAGAAACCGTTGTTAATTAGAAAAATCTTTTACGGTCACATCATCCAGCACATGGGGAAGCTTTTCCACAGCTTTTTCGTCTTCTTCAAAAACTTTGCCATCCCGTAAGATTCTTTGTGTTCCCTTTCGGCTTCTCACTGTTTTAGCAGACACCCAGCGACTGCAACATATCCATAATCTCTCGAAAACTATTCCTTCTTTTTCTATCAGTCAGAACGGACAAGTCAGTCGAACAATTTTTCAAAGTGAAAAATTTGGTCAAAGTAACCAAATTTTGACCAAATTTTACCAAAAATTGGTCAAAGTCTAATTAGAGTAAAGCCAAGACAGATAATGTCTGTGAGAGGCAAAGCTGTCTTGTCTGTGAAAGGCAGAGTTGTATAAAAATGATCATTTTTATCATCCATATTTTGATTTTCTCTTTGAATAGTTGCTCTTAGCTGAGTTGTAGATGCTGCAGAGTTTCATCTGCACTGTAGCATACCCAACCTCGAGGTGAAGGTATAGGACCATTTTGAATTCCACGCATCATGCAAAAACTACATGACGTCAATGGTGCAAGGACTAATTTTTCCTTTTGTGGAATAGGGGCTGGAAAGTCTTCTTCTTATATATGTCGAATTTTTCTAGGATTTTTCACCTACTAATAATACTGATCAACGGCTTATTTGCAGAATAGATATACACTGGGCTCAGTAACTTCCTGCCGAATATCCAATTCTGAAATGTGAATCCCAATGATAAATGTCCACATATATGTCTTTACCATTAAAATATTATCTTCAATTATCAATTTCAACTCATTTTTTTATTCTGTTACGTTTTCCCAGTAGTCTAGTATAGATTCCTCCAAAATAACTTAATTCGAGCTGTTTTACTTTTGAACAATCTGGATACAGGTTTGCCACCTGACGAGAAAAAAATCACCAGATTTTAGTGATTGTTTGGTTGATTTAGTGATTTTCTTCAATAATCTAGTGATTCATGTCCTGATTTAGTGATTTTCTTAAATAATCCAGTGATTTATGTCCTGGTTTAGTGATTTTTTTTGGTTAGGCAACATAAAAAATCACTAAAAATAGTGATAAATTACTAGGGGTGGCAACCCTGCCTGGATATAATGAAAAAAAAACCAACCTGTTTATAAATAGCGTGCACGAGCTCCTGGACACCAGAAGAAGAGACATCTGTATTCACGACAAACTTCACACCAGACGGTGGTTCCAGCATTGTTAGGCAGTACTTATTAGTTTTATAGGAAAGAAATTTATCCTTAACGCTCACTGGGGACATCTTAGAAACAAAAGACTGCAAGGAATGTAGCATCCCGAACATCAGTTTACCCTCCTATAACAGGAAAGGCTAAGAAAATAGGAAATCATAATGAAATAAAAGAATAAAGATCCTCTAGAGCCGTTGCTGTTGCATAGGGCGTCGAACTGACGTTCCGATTGATGAAAAGTTGTTTAAATTAGAAGACGTTAAATTAAAAACCGAATCAATCTGAAATTTCGACAAAATTAGAATAAACAGGGCTGAATAAAAAAAGAACAAGGGGTATTACTTTCCAACAATCCCATGGTAAACAAAGTAGGCTTTAATTTCAATGATTCATTTCTATGATTTATTTCGGAAGCTAAACACATTATTTTTTAGGAAAATGTGGTTTTTGGGGAGAAAACCCTGTCTTTTCAAGAACTGAAATCACGTTCCACCTGACTAGTTCTTCTGAGTGAAATTTTAGCATATTTAAAAAGAACAAATTTATTTTTTAAGCTTTTAAAAGTGTTATATCTGCTTCGCTGGATCATTAAGACATAACTGCAAACCAGCCATATACATAAGAGGAATGAGTGGTAACACCCATCCCCAAAAAATGTCAATTTTTACTTTCACATCTTCGAGATATCTTATTCAAATCGAGTGTTTTACGCTATTTTTTTAAATTCTCTTAACTTCTCATAATTCTCTTACTAACATTTAGGGTTGAATAAGGAAAAAACAAGAGATACATAATCACACGGTAAAAAGTAGGCTTTAACTTTATTGGTTCATTTTTATGATTATTTTTGGAAGCCAATCACATTATTTTTGAAGGTAATGTAGTTTCTGGGGAGAAAAAATAACTGTCTTTTCAATATCAGATTTACTGTCCTGTGTGAAATTTTCGATAAGTTAGGATCGAATGTAACGATAAGTTAAGTTCCACATGATTGGTTGTCCTAAGTGAAATTTTAATATATTTAAAAAAAACGATTTTTTTAACTTTTTTAAAAGTGTTATATATACTTTGCTAGATCATTAAGACATAACTAGAAGCCAGCTATATACCCTCCGTCAAAGGAGCTATCAAAACTCGTTCCTGACAGAGCAAAGCCATTGCAATCAACTCGCCGAAGTACAGCTCGTCAGGTCTACCTTGAGAAGGGTACTCCGCGCCAAGAATTTCTGAAAACGAGTTTCACTCAAAAATTGGTTGCCACATGGAATAGCTTGCCGGCAGAGGTAATCCCAGAAAATCCTTCCCTTGACGCGTTCAAGAGAAGGTATAACAAATACCTCAGTGTTGCAAAATGAGGTAATTACCGGGACTAGCGGCATATCATCACCTGTAATGGAGCCGCGAATCCTGTAATAAAAAAAGGGGAACAAGTGATTACACCCATTCCCAAAAAATGTCAATTTGTTATTTTCACATCTTCAAGATATTTTATTCAAATCATGTGTTTTATGGTATTTTTTTTCAAATTCTCTTACCTCCTCCCTATGCATAACCCTATTTTCACAACTTTGCAAGCAAGAACCTAAAAATTGTTCATAGAGTTTGCAAGCAAAGGCAAATGGTAGAACCCAAAATAAATGTTGTTACCAGCACCAAATGGTATCTCTACGTTTGAGGAAACATGTTGAAGCTTATTTTGTTATATTTAAGAGCAATTCCTCCAGTTTGTTTGCACATTATATTGCAAATCATTACCTTTTTGTATTTAACTTATCTTTTTTTAAATCAGTAAATAAACATACAGTTTACTTTCAATATTTTGAATTTAATCCAATCTATTTCAATGCCCCTATTTATAAAAAAAAATATTACTACCAAGAACCTGTAATAGAGTAACTAACAAAAGAAGAGCAATACTTTGTTTCCTAAGGTAAAAATTACTTATTAATTTATAAATGTTTGTTTTTCCCAGAACAGTATCTTGACAGTATGCGTAAAAATCAAATTCGTTTGGGGATTTTAAACACATCAAGAATGCCAGATTGTAAACATGGATTTTAGCATAAAAAAAGAGAAACAAAGTTTGTACTGTATTAGAAAGAAGTTTAAATATTAGAACTTTAAATGAGGGGGAGGGAAGATTTTACTTGGGAGGAATTTCAATGGGAAACTTTCTGCAGGAGGAATTTTCGTCAGGGGGGATTTTCCAAAGGAAATTCAAAAATTAAAGTAAAGAACAAGCTTTTTTCAACTGAAAGTAAGGAGCAACATTAAAACTTAAAACGAACAGAAATTATTCTGTGGATAAGAGGGCTGCCTCCTCCTCTTGCTCTTTACGCTAAAGTTTGACTTTTTGTCCCAATTCTTTAAGAACAACCCTGAAACTGAGGGGTCATTTAATTGGAATAAAAAGCTTTTTTAAGTATTAAAAAAATCCAGCATAACAAGCAAGGGGTTGAGAGGGAGGGTAATCCTTTATTTAATGATACTCCTTACTTTCAGTTGAATATACTTGCGATTTTTTTATTTAATCCATGTAAGGATCCAATCGAAACTATTAGGCTACACAGTAAAACGAAAATTCATCTTGCACTTAAAAACAATCCAAACTGACTATCCAAATAAGACATATCCTAAGTAGCTAAAGTAGATGGTTTGACTCAGGTGCACAAGCGTAATTCTTTTTTGAGGAGGGGGAAAGCAACGCCCCCAGAGATCTTTTGTCCCCCCACACCTAGATTTTGGGAAATATAGTTTTTCCTTTATCAAATATAATTTTTGGTATTTTCATTGAGAAAAATCGAAAAGCAGCAAAATTGCTCCCCCTTGACTAAGAAAGACACATTTTGTACCCATCCCTTACAGGTTAGTAAATTGATGCACTATTTAAGGGCTCACTACCTAAAGTTAGGGATTCTTGAACTGCACTTTTTGGATTAAAGAAACATTCTATGGCTTAGATCACTTTAATTCCTTAACAAAAATGATTTGAATCTATTTTTAATGGTCTACTCTTAAGACAATCAAGTACCACAGATATCAAAGTAAAAACATTTCTTGTCCCTAGCCTGGGCCCATCTTAGGTCTATTCATACCTAAAAACTGCAATTCTCGAAAGTTTTTTAGGTTCATTCAAAATTATCAAGTTCTTAGGGCACTATCAGATTTTCCTCAGCATTGCCATGTCAAATGGTGAAAATAAATAAGCAAAACTAATTGGATACATTTGACAACACTTTTGTCTGTAAAAATTCCAAGATTAACATTTTGATAGTTCCCAAAGACAAAAACAAGTTCAAATGAAAGCTACAACTTTTAAGCTGTTTGGTGCCATATGCTTTTAGCTTAATTTTTGCTAAATTTTCACCCATGTTTCTTCTTTTTAATTTGGCACTTTCTACTACTATTAACTGGATAGCCACATATAAAATTTTTCTTTATTAAACCTAAATTTTTCCTTTTTTTTAAGACATATATGGTTGTGGAAGGTTCCCACCTAAATAACTCTAACTTTATTTTTGTTTTCACTGTCCTATGGTACTTTGAAGTAGATGTTTTCCCTTAAGTACTCATAACCTAAGGCCATGGTTTCTTTAAATGCTCTTTTCAGACTTATATAGATATTCTCAAATCAGTTTAACTCCTTAATAGGGATGTAGCAGCTCACATTTTAATGGTTCAGAATTACTCTGAAAAGAGTCAAATATATTAACTGGTTAGAACAGGGAGCTTCATTATTATATTCATTGTGACATATATTTTTCACCCTAATCATGGCACTTTAGGTCAATGAGTAAAGATGGTTTTCATGGGTAGTAGCCTACTCCAAAACAACACCATTATTAAAATCGTCAATATAAACCCACCTGTTCAATACTCTGTCGAGATTTCTTCTTCCTTTGCCATTCATGGTAGAACAGCATTCTTCCATCCTTTGAAAAAATGTACATATTATACACAGTCATGCTGAAATAAAAACAATTTTTAAATGTTTTTATTTAAGCCAGTTGGTTGGGATTTCTTAGGACTAAAAATGATAGCATTTGGTGGTCATGACATTTCATAGCAGTTACAGGACAACTTTTATGTTCTACACTTTCATATTTAGGCCTACAAAATTTCAATATTTCCTGGTAGCAGGAGGTTTTTTTTGTTGTTTTTTTTTTTAATACATTTAGAGAAGAAACATGAAAATTATGTATTTTTTCATTCTCTTCCTTGACACTACAAACTTTAACAATAGTTGACGTTCTTCACTTGAGGTGCATTTTGTTCAATGTCAACAACAGACATTCCTTGTCTCTTTCTCCCTTTTTTTTAATATTTAAATTCTTTGTTTTTATGCTGTAAATTCTGATTTTTATTTGAAACTTAAGGCCTAACTGCTGTAATTTTAGAAAAATCATAAATGTTTATTGGTTATGGCTGTCATAGTTGCCTATATTTCTAACCCTTAGGAGGTGGGGTTATCAGTTGGTTTCCACAGGGGGTGTGAGGTTAAAAAACACAAAGAATGTAGATTTTTAGGTGACATTTGTTCTAGAAATGTGGATCTTATTTTGAAAAGACCTTAAATGAGAAGATCTGCAAAATTTTTTCATTGCATTGAGCTAAAATGACCATTATCCAGAGACAACATGCAATTTTTTCTTTTGATAAGGCAGGAGAGAACATTTTTCCTAGGTTGGCCAAAACTGAAGGAAATCACAATTTAGGATATTGCTACTTTTTCTTACTCACACTTCTGGGGCACCAATTGGGAGGAGTCAGGGGAATTGGGCAACTGAACTGCCTCCTCCCTTAGATTTTGAAAACAAAATCTTGTTTGTGCCTAAATTAAAAAAAAAATCATTGCCTGCTTTCTAAATTTTTGGTGAATTGGCACTGATGTAAACATCAGCCCTTTTCAAGTCTGATGGTCCTTTTCAAGCCACAGCACACAAGTAGAAAACCACAGCGCATTTGCTGCTCCTCTTGATAAAAGAAAACGTCTTCCAGTCATCTCCAAATTGACAATCAAAAACTTCTCTAGTTGATGTCCATTTTATAAGCTTACATAGACATAAAATCCCTTTGACAAAAACTATTTCACAGGGTGGGTGACATAATCCAATGGAGTATAGACTGGACTGGATTAAACACTGGATTAATTTTGAAGGCATGACACACAAATAATTCAGACTAATGAGATTACAAACATTGAGAGTAAAAAAAAATGAAGCTACCAATTAGCTATTTAGTTCTGGCTAATAAAAAAAACAAATATATTACAATTTTAAGTGAAATAAATAGTTTTTGATATTTCCTTTTTAAAGGGCCCCTCAACCAGGGATAGACTTGAACCTTTCATAAACTGTTGGCCCTTTTTAGGGAAAACCAATATTTCAGTAACAGTTCAAATTTTCAGAGCCACCCCCCCCCCCCCTGCCCTAGGTTTCTGGTCACTTGGTAAAAAAAGAATTCAGCAGAATCATGGCACTTTGCACCATAATTTTTTTGATGCTGTTAAAATTCTTTGTTTGGTTCAATAAAGACCACGAAAATACTGACATGTCATCTACAGAAATTTTGAACTTGGCTGATAAATGTAGCAGTTTTATCAACTCCTGCCATGACTTTATAAATGGTGCCACAGCTTTCCATTTGGTTAAATAAACAGCATTAAAATAGTGACATGGTGTGTACCAAAATTTAAATCTTGGTTGGTAAATGCAGCAGTTTTACCAACTTGTACAGTGATTTTACACATTGTATTCAAAATTTACATAATGCTAATTATTTACAAAAAACAGTTGGTAAAATCTCTTGCTCCCCCTCCCTCCAAAGCATTTTGGCTAGTAACAACACTGCTTACAGTAATGAATCCAGGGCCAAAAACATACACTGGGAAGGTATTGCCAAGCTTCCTTGTTGATTCTTTTCTGGTTTCTAAGTCTTAGACATTTGCCTACTTCCCAGGTCTATACTTATTGAAGCTTTGACAGAAGCTTTGGCTCTGTTTTAGCTCTTAAAATGCAATTTTTGTTGTTTGAGTAGAATTTTAAGTGGTAAAATTCGACTTTAGCTACTTTTGGCTATCTTTGAAAGGGGCTAGGTTAGAAAAACAAAACTTTCAGGGATGGGTCTACAGGCTAAAATACATCCCAGGAAGGTATTTTGAAGTACCTATCTCTACTCCTTCTCTCTCTAGAGGGTCTTAACCTTTGATGACATTTAAAAATCTGTGTGTTATAAAAGTGAAACCTTGCAAAATCAATCTGCTGCTTAAATGAAGAACAACAAAATTTTTTCAGCTTCCAACTTTGCTCAATCCCAATTTATAAGTTTTTAAAGATATGAAATACATTTCCTAAATTAAAAAAAAAAAAAAACTTCAACTCAAATAACAGGAATTGCATTTTCAGAACTAAAGCCAGAGAAAAAGAAACTGATAACTGAAAATTAAGGTAAAATTTTGTTTTGTCAAAAAATTCAATAGCCTAGGTAGACCTGTTATGTAGACAAGTTTCAGGACCCTCTAGAGGGAGAAGGAGTGGAGGTAGAGGCTTCAAAATACCTTCTGAGGGAATAATTTAGCCTGTAGACCCATCCTTGAAAGTTTCATTTTCCTAACCTAACCCCTTTCCAAGATAGCCAAATGCAGCTAAAGTAGAATTTTACCATTAAAGCAATATCTGAGTTTTTTTTTTATTTCAGAAATGTATTTGCAGATCTTTTGAACTTCATAAATTGAGATTAAGCAAAAGTAGCTAAACTAGAATTTTACCGGAATGAGATATCCTAGCTTAAGTAAGGATCATGATTGTTTAAAGTATTCCCAAGGAAGTTTTTTAGGATTTCTTTCAAATGAGCCCTTGTACTTCAGATTTACAACACCTTCATTAGAAAATAGATGTCAACCTTACTGTGCACAACAATGTTGAAATAGGCAACTCTTGTCAAGCAGCAGCAGGATTTCGGACCTTTCTTGACAGTAAATGTCACTTAGGTCCTCATTCAATGGTTTCTCAAAATATCACTTTATAAAGTTGAAAAGGGAAGTAAGGGGTGAATTGTCACTATAATTTTACACTGCACTTATATTCAAGATGCACCAAATTTAAGTAACAAACTGGACTATATCTTCTTATCTGCTCCTATGTCTTGTAAAAACTGCACTACAAGTCTACAAATTGGCATATTAAATTTTGTCATCAAAATTGTCATCCACATTCTTATATGTGGTTGTAGCCAAGTTTCCTGGATACAGGTTATATCAATAGTATTTTCCTGGCAGTGGTCAAGAATAATATGACATTATTTTAGGGACCGTGATGCATATCTAATGAAGCATTATTAAGCAGACAAACACTTGAAATCTTTTGTTGATTAAGGGAGCCTAAATTTAATTCTTCTACCAACTTACAGAGCTTTTCAATACGAACTGGTAGGCTTAGGCTTGATAAATTCATAAGATCTGGGCTGCATAATAGGCCAATTACTAACTTTTCAGCTGCTTCTGTTTTGGATGATTTTACAAGTCTGTCAGTGATCTGGCTTTGCGAGGTCTGATTGATCTGATTGTGATGTAGCCTCCTCTTGTTTAGCACATCAGCATAGCTTTTATAAGCTACCTGTGCCATACGGAACCCAATTTGATATTTTTCAGCTACTTGGAGGATTCCTTGGTTTTGCTGCCTTACTGGGCACCAATTGGATGTTGATGAGTGACTTCCATTACAATTGGCACACATGTATGCTTTTGGTCTGATTTCAGGGTCTATTGTTTTAAGTGGGCACTGGTTTGACGGGTGTTTCTCTGAGCACCTCAAACATATTGACTCTTTAGCTCTACATTCTTTTTGAGTGTGTCCATATTTCTGGCACTTGTGACACTGGAGGACTCTGCGATAGTATTGGTATACCTCCTTTTTTCTTCCAAAGCACCAGATATTTGGTGGTAGGGTCCTACCCTCAAAAATAATTAATACTGCAAGGCTATCTTCAAGTTTTTTAGATTCCTTATTGTATCTTTTCTGTCTTATAGCATCTTTCACAGTTGTTGGGGTTTGTAAGCTCTCTTTGATTTCCTCTATGGATAAGTTAAGAGGGATACCTTTAATTATTCCTCTTACTATAGGTTGAATTCTTTTTGTCTTTATGGTGATGTTGCAGAGTGTGCTGGTAGATAAAATCTTTTCAGCCTCATCTTCACCTTGTAGATATAAAAGCATGTTCCTTCTTTCTTTCTTAAGTTCAAGCTCAAATTTGGAATTCTTCAATATTGTTTGGATTGATTTTGCAATTTCATAATCAGGAGGGAAGTTTTTTCCATTTTCCTCTATGATAATTTCTAATAACACTTTATAATGTTCTTGTTCTGGGATGATGCTCTGTGTATCTTTGTTGATGTAATTTGCTTGAGGTGTTGCAGATTTCCTTTGCTTACACTTTGCAGCTAGACCTGTTTCACTGTCTGGGGACAAGTCTCTCCTTTTTGTGCCAATGTTTGGATTCTGCCCTAGTCTTGGTAATACTAATCCATTTTCATGCACAGCAATTCCTTCTATTTCCAATGGATTTCCAGCTGTTCTGAGCTCTTCATCACTGTCACAAGAGGGTAAAGCTGGATAGCACTCTTCATTGAGCACAGAATATTTGTTTGTTGTTGGGATGGTGTAGTTAGGATAAGTGGGAGGTAAAACATAACTATGAGGGACACAGCTAGGGATATGACTTGTAGTTACACTTGTTTGAGTTGAGCTCCCTTGAATATCAGCTGGATTAAAAATTCTTATTCTTTGTCCATTGGGGAGGATACCAATTATAGGTTGAGTGTAAGGGGGGTGAAAATTTTGGGTGGGACCAGGTAAAACCTGGTCAGGTAGCTGAAACATTCAGCTAAAATCACAAATGTGAATTTTTATTTATTAAATAGTCTAAAATTTTTTAATAAAATCCAAACAATCACCAATACTCACAAGAAAATTGTAACTTGAAGAAAAAGATCTTTTATCCAACCGGTTTAATCTTTTCTTCCTTCGCAACTCTTGTCAAGAAATTTGCAAGATGTATATTCAAAATTCTGAGCGATAAAATGACATCTGTAACTTCGAAGGGGATAATCTGCCATAGACGTAAACCTATGGAATCTGCATGCTTATAAGATCCCAATTTCAGTTAATTAAGAAGGACCTGAGGAGGGCTCCTACTTCTCATATTTTCCCAAAATATCACATGTTATGTTCAGGTTTCACGTGGGAAAAAAAATATCTCATATTTGCCTCATGTCTATTAAACTCTTATGATTTTTTCTCATATTTTTTAACCTCCATTCCGTCAAAATAATTGAATTCCTCACTTTTACATTGGGATTCTAGTTGACTAATAATAGCGCAAAAACAGGCTCTAGCATTAAATACTTTTTTAAAAGTTTTTAAAAACATGTTCAGTTTTAAAGTTTGCATTTTAATGTTTCTTTTTTATATTTTTGCTTGTCTTGTGCTGAGGACGGGCCTTGGACATAGTGCCGAAATATTTACTGAATTGAATTCCACTGTCTCGGGAAAATTTATCGATTGTTTCTAAGTATGTTTCTTTGTTTTTGATGGACAGGCAATGTAGTCCTCGTCGCTATTTATTGCCTGCTTACCCTTTGTAGATGTGAATATTGACTAAAAGATAGCTACAAGTCTCCAAGAGCATGCCAAAAAAGAAGCCCCCTGTATGAAGATATTAATTCTCAAATAGTGTTGGTTGTGAATACCAAGAGACTTCTTCAAGAAAAAAAAACGAAACAGAAACAGGAACGGTACTAAAAAAACGGCTACCATTTTTCTGTTTTTTCCGTTTTCCCAAAAAAAAACAGAACAGAAAACGGTAGAAAAAAAAAACAGAAACAGAAACGGCGCCGACCCCTAGTTGTGAATACCAAGAGACTTCTTCAAGTAGTTTATGGCTCAAATAATCCTATGTTCAAGTTTTCAGGTCCTTTATTTAAGCACTTGCCTATCCTTGCATCATATAAGGCTGCTGAAATGAAACCCCCGGCCAGTGATGATGTTACATCCAAGAGCAGGTACAATAGGATCGAATTATCAAGAGAGGATCATTGTTTTCAAAGGAAACTCAAGATGGTAAAAGCAAGTGCAATTTTTCAAATGTTTGTGGGATAAAGGTTATGAAAAATTAGTTGAAGTTGAAGTCAATGTAATAATCTTGATGGAGCATTTCCCTTCTAAAATAACTACAAAAACTCCAACATTCTTATTTTATTCTTATCATTATGACATTAGTAACTGAAGTTTACAAGGTGTCTTTAGTTTGGTCTGAGTTTAACTGGTTTTTGGCTTAATTCTTTAGAGTTATCATATTTTCTCATAAATATATTCCGCATAGTCAATCAGCTATTACAACCATGGTAGAAAACTTTTCAGCAGCTAGGTCTGTTGAAAATGAATGCAAAATGAAATTAACTTTGAAACTAATTTTAACCAACTAAACAAGGTCAAACTTCAAAGCACTTTCACGGCATCGTCAAAAGAAGTTAGGCTAAGAATAAAGGGCAAGGATTTTATCGTTATTGTTTCTACCTTAGTTCTGTCCTAGGAATGACATATGGACGGAGGATAGATAGACTTATCTGTCAACAAATGAAATGGCATCATTTTTATACAATCCTAAAAAGGGCTTATCCCATATTCGCCTCTCAATGACTTGGACTATCTGTCTTGGCTTTTTCTAGCCAGTAGCCGTGTCTTGATGCGTGCAAAATACTTGATTTTAATTGAAGATGCTGCAGACTAAGTTATAAGTGAAGAACAGTGCGATTTTAGAAAAGTTAGAGGATATGTTGACCAAAATTTCACTCTTAGGTTAATAATTGAGAAGTGTCTGAGCCGTCAAACGCCTTTGCTCCTCAGTTTTATAGATTAGGATCAAGCGTTCGATTCTGTTGATAGAAGTTTAAGCGAAGGTTTTATCCTTGTATGGTATACCAGACAAATACATTAAAGTAATTAGTACGAGAATAACACTGCTGTGGTTAAGGTAGCAAATGAGGTTAGCTGCTGTTTTCTTATTAAATCAGGAGTAAATCAGGGCTGCGTTCTATCCCCTTTTTATGGGTCATTTTGATTAACTTTGTGTTAAGGAGTACATAAAAGGCAATGGGGGACCACGGAACCAAATGGGGAGGAAAAACTCTCCTGGACTTAGATTATGCCAATGATTCAAGCATCCTAGATAAAAGTTTGAGCACATTGAATGAACTTTTAGAGGTTTTGCGAGTTCAGGATGTGAGAATATGTTTAAAAATTAATCTTAACAAAACTAAGTCACTAAGGCTAGGAATAAATAAAGATGAAGGTGACGTTGGGTAACGAAAAGATTCATCAGGAGGACAACTTCACTTATCTTGCTAGTATTATAGTAAGGACGATGGGAGCAGTGAAAACATTAAAAGTAGAATAGCCAGGGCTTTGGGTGTTATTTTTTTCACAGATAAAAAAAGGTTTGAAAGAGGAGGAAGAGAAGTCTGCAAACCAAGATTAGAATATTAAAGATACAGTGATGTCAGTGGTCAAATATCGCTCTGAAGCATAGGCGCTCCGAACAGCGGATGAAGATTTGCTAGATGTTTTCCAGAGAAATTGCCTACAGATTGTTCTGGGTACCCGGCTGACTGACCGTATTTCAAACAGTAGGCTGTACGAAAAGTGTGGTTTCCGTTTTCTAGGGCTATAATGAGAGAAAGGTTGAGATGGCTAGGGCAAGCTCTGCGAATGAAGGATGACAGATTGCCGAAGATTATTCTTTTCGGCCAACCGTCTAGGGCTAAACGGAAAGCAGGTCGCCCGCAGTTGGGGTGGGAGGATATAATTAAGTAAGAATTAAAGGAAAAGGGAACTTCTTGGGAGGGTGTAAAGAGGGAGGCTTTGAATAGATTGGGATGGAGGAAGAGCGTGCGCAGCTTTGTTGGCCTCAGATGGCTTGGTGCTACGGTAAGTGTTTAGTAGTTGAGTTGTTAATATTACTGAACAAAGGATTGGCTGCTAAGGATTATTTGGATTGTTACAAATAGATAACAGCCAACTGTTTTGAGCGTATTGAATTGAAAAAGCACAGACTGGAAAGAACGAAGAAGTAAAAGATTATATATGTTACGGGAATATCAGTTTGGATTTGTTCTATTTTTCTTCTTGTTTTCTATGCTGCCAATTTAGGTTTACTACGAAAAATGGTAAGAGTGTAAATATAACCTTAGCAGTTTATGCGGAAAGTATGATTCTCAGTCGGGATTAATAGAAAGATACGCAAAGATACAAATTACACCTTGGGCTAATCAAGATAGTTTTCGCTTATTTTGAGCCGTAGCATACAATGTGTGAGTTAAGTTTTTTTCTTAAATCTGTATGGAGAGAACTATCTGATGTTGTTTCGCCAAAGTTTTTTCAACCTGTATAACTGTAGTACTGATTTGGGCTCTTATCCCCTCCAACATCACTAATTTTCTTATAGAAAGATAGCCATGTTGCACTTTGTCTGAACCATCAAGGAGTTTTAATTTCTATTATTGAAGCTGCAAAGAGGGGCCAGGACCACTCTAACACTCTCTCTTTACCGCCAAGGCTCTAGCAGAAAGACAAAAATATCATACCTTTTTTGAAGCGGAATTAAGCAGGGTTTTCTAGACTTTATGACCGCTAAAACAAAGTGAATCCACAGTTACTTCAGCAACCTCCTGCCTATCCATCAGCCAGCTTGTTAGCTCAAAGACGGATCTTTTGTATCATTTTTTTTAGTAAGGCTAGGTAGAGCCCACAGCATCTTTTTAGATGGAAGGTGGGCACGTTGCACCTTTATTAAGGCAAAACCATACAGGAATTTTCAATCTGATTTGGAAATCAGTTCCCGAATTCAGCTACTTGTGCCCAGCCCTTAACTGTCCTCTTCGTTTTGACTACAGTATCTTCCTTCCTAACATCTTTGTTTGACAAACCCCTGAGATTTCAGACTTCCAAAATCTATTTGAAAAAAAAAACAGCTTTGCCTTGGAAGGATCACAAAAAATGTTCGAGTCTATGATTGGCTGGGCAAAAATAGCCTACTGCAGGCTAAAACTGCTATCCAAGCTCGAGAAAAATCAATCCAGATTGTAGGTGATGTACAGCTTTCATGGGCGCCCATAAGCTGAGCCTTAGGGGGGGGGGGGGCTAACCTGGTCTAATCGGCACTTCCAATGTTGGATATCGACCCCGGTGCCGCCCGGTGCATGCATCGAACACCGCCGACGAGAGGCCTGGTTGACTGCAAGCGAAGTGTCGTAACGCTACCGGCGTGCCGCTGCAAGCCGAGGCTGCGGCGTTCCGCTGACTTTTAATTAATTTGAGCCAATTCTTTATTGCGTCAACCACTATGTTGGAACTTTTTTTTTTGCGTGGATAAGGGTTTCGATTTCCCTGCTTAGAAATCAAGTGTGGTTTTTAAAATTAAACAAACAACCGCGCATACAAATAGTTTGCAAAAAATCTTTGTTTCCAGGCTGAGTTTTTATTCAGCACTAGTTGTTGTAGCCCATCTATTGAACAGACAATTTTCTTTCCAACAGACACCTACTTAAATTCCAGGTAGGAACTTGAGATTTAAGGACCTCTTTATTTCAAGACACCTTGGTGTTTCAAAAAATCAGTATTTCTTGAGTCCTTGCCATAGACAGGTTTTTATAAATACTGAGGTTTTGATTCCGTGACATAGCAGCGTTATTTGAAACGCTAGGTTCTGAAAATTCTCAAGTTCCTAACTGTTAAATTCTGAATTTAACATCAAGGATAAGTAGTGTGTTTCCTTATGTGTCATAAAACCACTGGAGGTTTAGTAACTAGGAGCAGACTAGCAGGTGTTTAATTACAGGATGGGGGCCTATTTCAGACATTGACAGAAATGAATTGGAAGGAAACTACAAATGCAGGACTCCATAATCACCATCTCAATAGTTATATCTATTATACCACCTAGAAAAATAATTTTTCTCTACTAAGTCTGTCTAAATTTTCTTAATAAGTATTTCCTTAGTTTGAATATTTCACCCATATACAATGGTAACTATTTTAAATGCACAGACATTTAATAGTAGAGACATAATTGTAATTGCAAATTTTTACCTTAACTCTAATCTTGGAAAATATGCTACAGCCCAATCTTGAACAAAAGATCTTAAAATTGAAGTTCTCAATCATGGACAGATTTAATCACTGATATATGTTGTGAAAAAGAATAATCGTATTTAAATAGGCTTGGACATAAGATTGTAGTCAACCAATCCCAACTATCAGCATCAGGTCCTACAAAATAAAAATACTGAACGGCAGTTCAATTTTTTTATTTATGCAGAGGATGTTTAAAAGCTAATTGCCTCCCATGTAAAATATTATCACAGATTCTTATAGGTTACAAAATATTATTTTGTTGATTTATATAAAAACGATCAGAATTAATTAGTTCATTTTAAATGGGGCTTAAATAGGTTTCTCCAGTGTCTCTATTGAGAGCTAGCTTTCGATGAATATACTTTTTTTTTTATCTCAACTGTTTCCCCGAAAATTTGTATGAGACCTTTAACGCGGGCAATAATGGAGGTGTTGCCAAATAAAATTAAATGGGCAGTGGTGTTTTTAGGGTTTCCTGCTCTTGCGGTTGTTTCTATATTGAAAGAACCCACCAGCAGTTAAGGGAGAGGTTTTCGAAACATAGGTCCTCAATCGAAAAAGTTATGGGACTACGCCAAAGACCTGAGACTTTTGCTTCCACCATGGCTCAACATGTCTAAGATAATCCATACCATTTCATTTTATTTGATAACACCTCCATTATTGCCCTCATTAAAGGCTTTTATATTATCTTTGAATCTTTATCAGTATTTTTTCGTTTTTTTTTTAAATATTGTGCACTGAGGACAGTCAAGTAGAGGTCTTGACCGAAATATTTGCATTGTAATCTACGTTTTTTCACTGGCTTGTATTATCCTCCTTTCTCTCTTCTTTACGGATTCTTTCCGTTTTGTCACATCTTTTGATGTATAATGAAGAAGACCAGCGTCCAGCGAACGACTCGCGTAGTTCTTAATTCGTGAATACGCCCAAATCTGAGGTAAATTAAAGCTGGTATTTGAGAAAGACTGATCAAAACAAAAATGTTTGCGGTCAACAATGATCGCACCAGCGGTGCGCGGCTGCTGCAATATTTAACCCACCGCCACCGATCTTTCCTTATCGGCACGGTGCCAGGGTCTAGTTATATATTCCAAAAAAGCAAAAAACCTCCAGTCAATACTCATCCTTCAGGCCCATAACTGTTTTAACCAGTTTATGGAAGCTTTATGAACTACAGTTTACAAATGAGCTTGAAGAAAAAAGTCACAGACCTCCACATCAATTTGGCTTTAAATATGGCATTGGATGTGCAGACGCCCTTGCAGTTGTTGCTAATGCTCTGCTTGGGGCTTCTTGTACAGGTAGTTCACCCGCCTTGGCGAGCCATGATGATCGCCACGCCTTTGACTCCCTGATCCACCCCCTTATGCTTTTAAGGGCTGTTAAAAGAAGAGTAAATCCGGATATCATTAGGTCTCAAGGAGATATGTTTACTAAGCTACGAGTCTGTCTCAAAATCTCTCTTAAGCAAGATGAAATGGCAGGCCACTGGATAGATCTATACCGGTTAAGAGAGGAGCCAGGCAAGGTGTAATTGCCTCACCTTGTTATTTCAGTAATTATGTCCTCGAAGCTCAGGACCAGTGTGAGATGTCTTGTGTTCTCTCTGGCCTCAATATCTCCTTAGTCACATATTCTGATGACATTTTTAACGCTAGCCGAACTTTGGACAAAATTTCTGAAACTTTTCAAAATCTACAAACAGAATATTTAAAATCTGCTCTTCAATTTAACGCTGCAATCCCATTGGAAATGCCATTTCTAATACTCATCATCTCTTAACACAAGTCATACAACGCTGCATATCTGCTTCCTATGTTTTCATAGTCTCTGCTAAGCTTCATTTCAATCGCCGTTATCTCGCAACGCTGTAAAATACTGTTGCTTTCCCCCATATCCTCTACATTGCACCCTTCTGGAAGGTTCTTACAAATGTTAATAAATGAAAATCTTCTCCACTTTTTTCGGAAAATCCTCTCCGCAAAATACCAATTGAGATATTCAACTTGGACACGCAATTCAAGACTCATCAACAGTCCTCATATAGCAGATCCTACCATAGCTGTTACTAAACTTATGGAGAAACAAAATCACAAGATTTCAAGATATGCTTGGAGCCAACTTCTTCAACTATAGTAACATTGTTATAGCTATATAGTATTATTTTGCTTTTGTTTTTTTCTCTCCTTGTAGTACTTTATTATTTTATTTTTGAACAAAGACGAATTTCCAATAAACAATACAAGTAATAATAATAGAAATCTCAGAACAAACATATAAAAATATAAGTCAGCGTGATTCAGCCAAAAGGGGCTGTAGCCCCCCTTATGGGATCCCATGACAGCTTTGCTATTAACAAATTATGAAAAATTTTGCTCACCAGCACCTTCTGAATTTCAGAGAATTCTGTAATGATGGTGAATGAATTCAAGAGCCCACTAGACTGTTTGGTCATTTGGTTCTTCTTCCGTTAAACCTGGATCTTTTTTCTGTTAATAGTTCTTCAATACACCGCTCTGTCACATTCAACAATTATAGTTAGACTATTCCTTCCATTATATCGTCCGATCTCTCCCAATGACAGCAATAAAATCCGCAACCAGCTTTAGAATTTGTATATTGTCACCATCATTGGAAAATCCACCTAAAATCAAGTTGACTCTCAGCTGTTTTCCTTGTTCCTAAGAAAGTTTTCTGATTTCACGTCTTTTGGACGTACCGTCTCTTATACACAAGCCAAATTTGACCAACAAGATACCGATTTCTGTGTAGCGTTGCAATTTAGGCAGAAAGCGAATTAGGGCCATTAGTCAGAACATACTTCAATTCTACAGTGTAGACATAGCGTAAGAATAATACTTTACATAGATGCCGTTGTTTAGAGTATTTGTGAACCATTAGTTGAAGAAATGAGAAAATATTTTAGTTTAAATTCCTGTCTTGTTGATATGCATGGATATGTTTTTGTCTGTTTCTTTTTTTAAATTGGGATAAATTGTGAATGCTTTTGGTAAGCTCATTTTTCATAAAGCATGAATTTTACTCAATGTAGGTTATACTTTGTAAAATAAAAGTTTTAGTAATGAATCCAGGGCAAAAAACATAGGCTACTCCAGGAAGGTATTGCCAGGCTAGCCTACTATGTTAACCCTCTTCTGATATCCCTGTCCTATAAATTTGCCTACCTGACAGGCTACAAAACAACATGTGCAAAACATATAAAACAACATTATAGTAAATAACAATACTTGTCAATAACAAAAGTATAAGAGCCTAACTAGGCCTATTGATAACATTCAGTGAAAGAATCTGCTTTTTATAGTGATCCTAAATATGTATTTGTTTATTAGTATTTAGAGCGGTCAATATATACCAAATCATATTAGGCCTATTGAGTTAGGACTAAAGTGAATACACCATTCAATGCCTTTTTTTATGCTGATTACGAATATAATAGGCATTTCTATCGGAAATGAATTTCAGTCCCCCCCTATATATGCCAATTCAGGGTTAGGTTAGGTATAGCCTATATAGGGGGGGGGGCTGAAATTCATTTCCGAAAGAAATGATTATTATATTCGTAATCAGCATAAAAAAAGGCATCAAGTGGTGTATTCACTTTATTTGAAACTCAATAATATGATTTGGTATATATTGACCTTTAGAGCAGTTATTAGAACACAAGAAAGTTTGTATAATTATAGAAAACACAAGGAAAACAACTTAATAAGTGGCAATTTTGGTAAGAATATGCTGTCAACTTTTGCTTGCATTGCAAGAGTACCCATGAGCTGATATAGGGTAAGACACCCAGTAGTTGGCCACCTGCCTATTCTCGGACACAATCTTTTATACTATTTTAATAGCTAATTTACAATGAGCCATTTGTATGTCCGAGTTTAGGCAGAATTGTCACTTGTTAGTAAACTCAAAAATAGGAGGCACTGTACAAGTGAAACTATTTGAATTAGTAACCTACTTGTTCAGAAATTTTTTGATACAAAAATTAAGTTTCTAGGTGGTATAATACAGTAATTAGAGTAGTTTAAATGTCAAAAAGTTTTCAAAGTGATTAAAGTGTCCAACTACTGGGTGTCTTACCCTATGAGGCCATTATTATCAGAAATGTTTCTGTTGAACAGAATACACGGAATTTCTGTACTTTCCCCCTGAACAGATATGTTTTTTGTGTTTTATTGTCAATTTTTTTTCCAGGAGTGATTGTATTTATCTAGTTGTCACTTTGAAAAAGATTAAATTTTTTACAGTTATGAAGTTTAAAGATGTCAAATATACTGCCTTTTGGTAGGCCTATTCAAAACTGTATTAAATAGCCTGTTGAATTAAAAATTTTTATTTGATTTTCTTAATCTTAGTTTTAATGTTTTACTTTGAACAAACTACTTTGATAATGCATTTTTTTTTTATAAACACTGAGTCTAAAGGCATAAAATATTTTGGTGTTTGATAACCAAGTTCAAAACTGTTGAGATTGTTAAAAAATATCTGCCAAATGTTTTGGCATTGCTCAACAGAACTAGATTGCTACAAAGAACCAATTGCTAGGAGTTTATATCTTAGCTTTTGTAAGTAGGCTATTGTTTTGTGTTTTTTTTGTAATTACTTAGTTTTTCATTTTTATATACTTTACTTTAATTGACATAATTTTCCATTGCCTTTAGAAAATTGTTTGTCTTTAAGCTTCATTAAATAAAGAAAAAACAGTTTTTTCAACTGAAGGTAAGGAGCAGCATTAAAACAAAAAACAAACAGAAATTATTACATATATGACAGGGATTGCCCCCCTACTCAATACCTCACTCATCACACTACAATTTTTTGGTACTTAAAAAAATTACTTATTTTTCTTATTAAATGACCCTTGTGTTTCAGGAGTCATTTTAAAGAATTGGGAAAAATTTAAAGTTTAGCATAAATAGAGAGATGTTAAGGAGAGACAACCCCCTCATATACATAATAATTTCTGTTCATTTTAAGTATTAACGTTGCTCCTTACTTTCAGTTGAAAAAACTTGTTTTTTTTCTGATCATTTTTTACATAATGCCAGGATACCTGGCTCCACCTCCATGGAAAATTCCTCCTCCCCATAGAAATATCCTCTGAACAGTTCAATCCTGGCAAAAATTTACCCTGGACAATTACCCTTAACATCTCCACATATAAAAACTAAATTGATAAAGACAAAGCAAGACATACAAAGAAATTTTGTTTATGAATTCTGGCAAATTCACCCAGTGTAAAATTTCCTCTGAAAATTTCACCCCCTGGAAACTATCATCTCTATTAAAATTCTCTCAGCAGAAATTTGTTGTCCCCTCCCCACCCAAAAATGTATGCATACTTCCCAATAAAAAATACAACAATGGGTGAATTTTATATCATTTCCCCAGGGAAATTTTATCTCCAAAGACATAGTTATTGGGCCTTTCAACTATACTGAACAAAAAAGTTATCTCAGAATTTTGATCAGGCAATTTTCAGAAAAAAGGGGCAAGGGAGAGGGCCTAGTTGCCCTCCAATTTTTTGATCACTTAAAAAGGGAACTAGAACTGTTCATTTTTGTTCAAGTGATCCCTCTCCTGATGTTTTGGGCCCACTTGGTCTATACAATCATCCCTGAGGAAAAAAACACAAACTGCTTGATTACCCATCAAAATCCAAACAGAGATCATTGAAATATTGATTGTTTTTTCTGCACTACCACAATTATTGTATTCATAAAACTTTACAGTTTCACTAAATGTACTTAAACAAATAAAAAAGGTTTTTCAACTAAAGTAAGGAGCAAGTTTAAAACTTAAACAAATATAAGTTACTCTGTATATAAGGGGGACTGCCCTCTTCTTGACACCTTGCTCATCAAAAAAAGTTTTTTAGTGCTTTGAATTGTTTTTTTCCCAATTGCAAATTTTTTAAAGAAAAACTTGGAAAAAAGCCAAACTTCACAGTAAAGAGTAAGGAGCTAAGGAGAAGAAAGCCCCCTTCATACAAAGCATAATCTGTTCAAATAGGTTTCAAATCTTTTCCTTGCTTTCAGTTGAAAAGTTCTTTTTATTTAATTTCTGATTGTTTTCCAAATCACACCCAAGCCTAACCAAGATATGATTTGAGGTACTGGTCCCTTAAATCCTTGGTCAATTGCTTTTGAAAAGTGTAAATCAATAATTATACATTGATTAGTACCATCCTATGTTTAAATTTGTAATTTCAATTTTGGATAAAATTTGAATATAGCTAAAAAATTGGTGATGAATAGTAATATTGGTGAAAAGTCCTTGTTAATAGTGGCGTTTTTTTTTGCGTGGTTGGTTCCGTGGTTTAATCGTGTTTTGCCATTTTTGCGTTTTCGACAAAACACGTAACAGCATGTTTTAACAAAACTTCGTTTTTTTGCGAAACACAAAACATCATGTTGCCTGTTCGACTGTCTGTTTCCTCAAACTTGGAACTTGCTCTTTGTGCGTGTTGCGTGTTCGATTGGTCCCTATCCAGATAGGAAAAAGTTATCTGTAGATGACAAAAGAAAGGATAAGATGGAAGGGAAGAAAATGGACATAGATCCTGCTGAATATGCGTTTTTGAATAGAGGCCAAGGTGAAACATATGTGTACAAGAAAACAGCCAAGTAAAAAGCTCAGAATTTTTCCACATGTTTCCACAGTTTTGAATATTTTGCCACTTTTCCTAAAATGCGTTTTTAGACGTTCAACCAGGAACATGGACAGAGAACATGAAAGCGACAAAAACTGCGTTTTTGGGCTAGAACATGAAACTTGGAACATGAACCATCAAACACGGAACTTCGAAAAAAAATGCAGCTAATATTACTACTTAAGAATTTTGGTTGGATGAAAAGGAGTATTGTTGTTTGCATGGATGGAAATTCTCTGAGACTTTTGATCTTCTACATAACTGAAGCCATCACTACCTCTACAATAGGATTTCCTTATTGATAAATATATTACATATATTTTTTTTAAAAATACATTGAAGTACTTTATACAAATAGAAAAATATTACCATTTAAAATTGCTGAAAACTAAGTTCCTAGCAGTATTTGCCACCCCAAGGAAATTGAGACCCATTCTATGGGTTGACCATTGAGAACCATTCCATTTAATTCCTACTCCCCCTTCCTATTTCAACATTTCTGTGAAGCCTCATGAAGAGTAAGCAGTTTGTCCATTAAAATGTGCTTTAGTAGGGATCTACCCTACCCCCACCTAAACAATTTCTCACCCCCCCCCCCCAAACAATGTTTCACTCCTACTCCTCATTATAGCTGATATGCAAATTAAAGGTTACCAAACGTAGCCTAATGTCATTACAAATGAAGCAAATCAACTTGGTTGAATTCAGCACTACTGCCATGTGGCATTACTTCTTTTGCAACTGGGAAGCCTAAAATATAGTTATTGATACTTTTAAATCAATTGGCTTCTCTGGATTTTAAATTGATTGTAAATTCATCCTCTTTGGGGTAAAGTAGTAGATTAGAGTTCTAAACCACCTAAACTGTCATCCAACCACCACTGCTATTTTGGTGTCTCTCTCCCCCCCCCCAGAGAATTTTCTGCTGGCGCCCTTGGAAAATACCTTTCTTTTAGCCTACTTCATTTAAAAAAATATCTATTTTGTAAGGTTTCACTTTTATAAAAGAAAGATTTTGGTAAATTTCTAGGTGGCACTATAATTTAGCTAAGATGAAAGTGAAAATGTCATTTCATGCATTTTTTTATGCTCTTTTATAATTCAATAATTACTTCTGATGCTAATTGCATATTGAGTTCTTAAAGGAGCCCAGAATGTATTTTATATGAATTATGAAAGAGCATAAAAAACATCAAATGATGTTTTCACTTTCATCCTAGGTAAATTGTATGGCCCACTGTAAAGTTACCATGAAATTTACCCACCCCCACCCCCTAATGTGGAAATATATACCCTGAATTTGAATATACCCTGTGTGCCAATTTCAAAGTTTTAAATTGCAAAATTCAGTGCTATTTTTGTTGATGGCATTTGGGAAACTTGAAACAGTAGGCAAATAGTTTATATTTGAGGTACCTAATAAAAAATGTTTGAATTATTATTAATAAGCAGTTTTGGAATATATTACTCTTGAACAACTTATTTATAAACTAGTGATATGTTTTTAGCCACTTTTCATTAACTTAACTAAGTGTTGATAACTTCTTTGTGTGGTTACAAAAATGAAATACCTTTGGGGCCCCTTTAATGGCTCAAGAGGTAACTAGCCCCAGAAGTAATTATGGAATTATGAAAGAGCATAAAAAAAGGCATCAAATGACATTTTCAATTTCATCTTAGCTAAATTATAGTGTCACCTAGAAATTTACCTTTTTAAAGGTCAGTGCCCTCTCGAGGGAGAAGGAGTAGAGTTAAATAATTTAAAATACATTCCTATTACTTACTTTAGTCTGTAGACCCATCCCTGAGACTTTCATTTTCCTAACCTAACCACTTTCCAATATATCAAAAATCACCTCATGTAAAATTTTACCAAGCAGTTAAATCACTCAGTAAATATATACATTTTTGTATAATTTATCTAGGAAGAAAGGGAACACATCACTTGGGGCCTCCTTTATGCTCTTTCCAATTTCAATAATCACTTCTGGAGCAAATTCTGTTTTGAGCCCTTAAAGGACTAAAAACTAGGAATAATAAAAGTAGGCCAAAGTATTCTAAGATTTTTGAAAAATGTTTTCAGAATTTTATAGTGTTTTCTTCTCAACAGCCCAGCTGTGCACTGATACCATGCAGTCTATTCTTTGACACAAGGCCTTAGAATTAGAAAAAAAAATATCTAAATCAGAGACAGACTCAATCTTGGGCCAATTTAATCTAAGACAAGCATTGTAAAGCAGAATAATTGTTGTAAAGTAAAATAAATATGTAGAGTAGTGGCTTTCCAGAAGGAGACAAGCTATAACAAAAACAGAACCCCTTTTAGATTGCTGATTTTGTGCTCTCTTCATGGTCAAAGTCAAATTTGTAACAATTCAAACCCCTTACCCAAATAATTGTTTATATAGCCTGAGAATATATAGTTTATCAAACTAAAAGGAAACACTAAATCAATGAAATTTGGGTCAATATTTCCTTTTTCACATAATTTAGCTAGGAAGAAAGTGAATAAGTTACATCACTTGATAGCCATTTTTTATGTTATTTCTATAAGTAATAATTGCTTCCAAGGGAAATTCCATTATGAGCCCTTAAAGGGGCCTCAAAAGGAAACTTATAAACTTTGTAGTAACCTATTTATATGCTAGTGAACTAAACAAATATAGATGCTGTAATTAAATAATTTTTTCTTAAATTTTCTCATTTGAGGCATTGTGTAATTTAGCTTCTTTTCCATTGTTTTTACAGAAGGAAGGCAATTGCTTATTTTTTACAGTGATTATTGCCATGTTACAGCAAAGTTTATTGTGCAGAAAATATGCCTTTAAAAACAGATATCTGGAGAGTATATTGAATTAGGTTGTATTCAAATCCTTTTTGAATTAGATTATATGCATTTGAAATGAATCAGTGCCTTTGGAATCTTATTAGTAATTTTACTAAATAATTTTAAAAAATTTTATTTTCAGTTTCCTGGATATGTGGAATGAGTACAAAATCAAAGATGAGTACAAAACGTGCATGGAAGCTTGGTAAGTGCTTTTTGTAATTTTGTTTTGTTTTCCAGTGTTTTTTTTTCTTCAAGAAAAAAGAACACAATAAAAAAGAAAAAAGATCATCCAGAGACATTGCTAAGACATTATAAGGTGTTAAACCAGCATTAACCTGTAGCAAACCTGTTGTCCAACCTTGTGGCAGCAGGAATTGATCCCTGGGCTGGATATTACCCAGCAGAGCATCAATCCACTGTGCTACCACAGCTTTAGGATAAACATAGCTTCATCTATACTAAAATGGGACGTGATCGTCTCTTACTAGGTTGCTAGCTACCCCTGCAACCTGGATTAGCATAAAATCTAAACCGGAAACAAATTAAACCTTCCTTAATAATCTAATGAATTATTTTTTATTCAGTTGATTGTCATCTAATTAATATAATCAAAACCGCACAACATAGAACATTGAAAACTGTTAATGGGAAAGCATTTCCTTTGCTACTTCACATATAATGAAAATGATGCAATAAAAATCTCAATACCCAATGTATATCTCTAGAATGATTTAATGAAATTTGGCTGCAGTAACTGAAAAGGTACTGTTTTGAAAAGACAAACTCTGCAGTAGATTGGAAAAACAGAAAACTGCTTTGTTTGTATGATGGAAATTTTGTTTATATTGGGAAGAACTCTTAGAAGAATTTCAGTTAGGTACACCTAACTGTCTGCCCTGACAGTGTGCTCATGTATAAGCCCTTTTAAGTTTTCTAGTCATTTTAATTATTTCCAGTCATTAGATATTTCTTGTGAGATGTTGTCACTTAAATACACAAATCATACAAGGCTATCTTTCCTTCAATATCTACAATTATGCCAGCTTATATCTGCAATTCAAGAATCTAATGAAAATTATTTGTCAGCTAAAGTAAAAGAACAACTCTACACTGAATGTAAAGAGAATGGCGTCAATTTTGATGAAAAGCTAAAATTTAGATATGATCGGGAGAAATAAAAAACTTTCTGTGCAGGTAATAATAGAAGTGCAAATATTTTGGTTTCACATCCAGAAGTCTACATAAACGGGAAACAAAAGGAAAGAAAAAGAAACTAGCTGAATCAATGCAACACGCGCATAAAAAAGATTAGAAGATGCAAACATGAACGACAGCTAAAGAACCTCACCTTGTGTTGGGCTCAGTTAGTCTGGTCCTGCTTGCTGAAGCTGCATGATTTTGGCTGAGTTCAGTTCCCAAGAATTATTAAAGCCCCAATCTATGTATATATGTTTTATCATTGAGAAATGAGAACTGTAATCATTGGCACTTTTCACTATTTTTTGTTAGATTAATTAAAAAAAAACTTGCAACTTAATTAAAAAAAAGTTCAAATTTTGTTCTGGCCTTAGGAAGGCATAGGGGTTTTGCACCCAACTTATGTTAATTTCTGCTCGTTTTGAGTTTGACTCGGATATCTATTGTAATTTCTCTTCGTTTTGGGTTTCATTTATTTATCGATGCTGGTTTGTGGTAGTTTTGAGCTTGGTAGATTTGATTTTATTTTTGCTCATTTTTTTTGTTTAATGGAGTTCTTTACTTTTCTTTGAAAAACTTATTTTGTTGAAACAGTTTTTCTTTAATTAATTTCTGTTCGTTTTATATTGACATAGTCTATTCAGGGAAAAAGAAAATAATACTTTAAATCTTTTCGTTTTTTAAGACTTTATAGTTTGGCCTGCTGTTTGTATGCTGGAGAAAAGTTTTCAGCAATTTTTAACAACATACACCTTTGAAAAATCTGGACTGTGTGAGCCTGTTCTGAAGTTTCTACGACAACGCCTTCTATAAAAACCTTATATGCCCCCAGGGCATAACTTAAAGCCTTGCCCTGAGGGTTGTGGGAGAGTATCCTCCTCAAAAACGTTTTTCTATCTGGAGATCAACTACGCTGAACAAAATGGCTATCTCAAAATTTTGATTGGATGTGTTTGGGGGAATGATGGGCGTGGGGGGGGGTAGTTGCCCTCCAATCACTTTCGACTATTTAAAAGGGTACTAATCCTTTGAATTTCCAATCGAATGAGCCTGTTTTGAAGTTTCTACGACAACGCCTTCTGTAAAAACCTTATATGCTCCAGGGCATAACTTAAAACCCTTGCCCTGAGGGTTGTGGGGGAGT
>JAQQPU010008107.1:23117-35145 GCA_029168905.1 Artemia sp. Kazakhstan ARC1039 | reverse complement strand
AAGGAATGTTGTGACTGACTTGAGTAAATATGTCGAAAAAACGAGTCAGAGCAAACTTTTAACGCAGCAGTATAGAAATGTGAGCATTGCTCACAAAGCAGCATTGCTTTGTGATGCTAACTTTACTTCTAGAAAAAAAAAATTTTGATTTTCTTTAAAGCAATAGGATTTCTACATGTATGATCGGGCTATTTCGGGCTATTTCTCGGAATTTCGATTACCCAGTGCATCTAGGGATCAAAAGTAAAAAACCAAAAGGCTATGGACGTTCTTAATTTGACGAACATTTATTTAAGATTTAAAATTTGATAAAATTAAAAAATTTAATTTTAAATTTTAATTAAATTATTAAATTACTTTATTAATTATTGTTAAATTATTCTAAATCATTAAATTATTTAAATTAAATTTAATTTTAAATCTAATGATCAAAAGTGATCAAAAGTCAGAACTGAAATGGCTATAGACGTTCTTAATTTGACAAACATTAATTTAAGATTTAAAGTTTGATTAAATTTAAAAAATTAGACAAAATTTTAAATTTCAATTAAATTATGAAGTTAACTTATTAATTATTGTTAAATTATTCTAAGTCATTTAATTATTTAAATTAAATTTAATTCTAAATCTAATTTTTAAAAATTAAAATTTATTAAATTCGATGTCTTAATCGAATTTAAAATATAATACAGAAGATGTCACACCGATATTCTTATCCAAGTACACTATATACTCGTAATAACCAAAATAAGGAATAAAAAGCTTGACCATAAGGCCACGCTTCAGTTAGTGCAGTCAGTCTAGACTTTCTAATAAAAAAAAACAATGAACAAAGAAATGAAATTCACATAAAAGTTATAATATAAACGGGATTGACCCCAAATAAAAGAAAAACAACCCGAGTTTTAACTAACTATTGGTGTTTTTCAATTTAGCTTTGTATATCTATTGCATTACGTCTAAGGCTATATCCAGAATTTTTGTTTGGGGGGTTTATTTTTTTCTAGGGACGGGTGGAGGGAGGGGTTACGAAAAAACATTAAAATGTATAAAAATTTGTTTATATCCATTTTTGTTACGTTTTCACGAGTCAGAAAAAACTTTTAGAGGGGAGGGGGTCAAATCCCTAACCCCCTCTCCTCAAATACGGCCTTCATTACGTCCCTAAGGACCAAAATTGTGAACTTAGAAAACATAGTTTTCAGAAATTTAATTTACAGCATAGGTTTTCCGATGTTCAAAACGAAAACATTACTTTACCTATTTCGTCAAACTTTGCGTAAAATACATTTGTAATTTTTGTGTTTTTGGCATTTTTACATATCAGTAATGTCAGCAAGATAATCCAGCAAGTTCACGAAAAGGCTACGTCTCAGATAGAAGGCCTGATGAATATTGCTACTCAAAAAAGATATATCTTAAGAAGCTGTCAAAGACTTTGGTTTTGGAAATATATTTTCTATAAAAATTGGATAAAGAAACGAAATTCATATTAAAGTTGAAATATAAACGAGTATAATATGATATATAGATCTTTAATAAAAGAAAAAACACAGATATGTGATTATTCTTAACAAGTTATTTCAATTTTTAAAATTAACTTTGTATAATTATATTGCGTCCCTTTAGATGAAACCAGAAGTCTAACCGACCTACATTTCAAATTGTCTATTGTTAGTGCCCGAAGCATATTACTAACCAACCTTATTCCTCATTAGAAAAGAAAACAACAAACCAAAAGACAATAAGGAACATAATTTAAAAAAAATTATATAAATTAGTTACTTGTAATTTTGTGAACTTTTTAAACCGACAAAAACTTTATCATACTAACTAAAAAACGCTCACTTATTGACAAATGATGAAAAGTCTGTATCCACTTCAGTGTATTTCAAAGCAGTCGGGACGTCTGTCAAACTTTGATAGCCAATGTATTCATGATTAAGCTGAGTGAACGGTTGGACATTCAATCTTTCAAAATCTTCGTCGCTGACAAAATCCAAATGCTCTAAATTATTTCATTAATATCAGAAATTAAGTATTTTTTTAGAAGCTAAACAATAAATTTCGATATTAACTAAATATAGCCATAGAATAAACAACGATAAACAAATAACAATAAACACCTAGATAATGTGGTTTGCGACGGTCAGCAACACGGCGGATGGCAACGCCGGCATTGAGCTTGAGCGTGGTCGGTTTTGAAGTTTTGATTAGACCCTTTTGAAGGCTACAGCCTCTACTGAGGATATGTACAAGGTCATTGACCATTTCTTTTTGCATGTGATAATGCTGTTTCGAGAAGTGTGTTAGTTGCATTTACTAAGCACCCGTATAGCTAGTTCAAATTTTAATCCAGCACTAGCAATATAAAATAAATTAACTAAACACGCTCCAAATTTTACTATAAAGAGGTGAACCCAGTATTTCCTTCAACAGAATTTTACACAGGTAAAGATCCCAAAATTGTCACTGTCACGCCTAAAGTTCATATCTGGCATTTTTACACTGTGAATACGGAGGATCAAAAAGTTATTGAACATTCATTACCTTCCTGATACTCCCTTTGAGAACATAATTTCTTAAACCACATTGGCCTTACATTACATAAAGAAAGAAAAACGAGCAAAAATGGGTTTTTTTATAGGCCAAATGAAAGTACTGAAAAAAACACAACAAAGCGAATATTTCGAGAGGACAAACGCCTCTCTTCTTCAGCGCGATGCGAAATAATGTATCAAAAACGAACGCGGAAAGTGAATGTGAAAAGACACAAAAAACCAAAGAAAAAATCACAAATTTAAAAGATGAATAAAATTCAATAAAAGCCAAAAATTAAAAGAATTAAAACCAAATACCTAACAACCCTAAAAGCGAGTTATTCGCCAATATCCGCGATTTGCACAAAATCCAAAAAATTATGAAAAATTATGAATTTTTCGTTAGTATCCGTCGATGGCAGTTTTTAGGGTTGTTAGGTATTTGGTTTTAATTCTTTTAATTTTTGGCTTTTATTGAATTTCATTCATCTTTTAAATTTTTGGTTTTTTGGTTCTTTTCACATTGACTTTCCGCGTTTGTTTTTGGATACATTATTTCGTTTCGCGCTGAAGAAGAGAGGCGTTTGTCCTCTCGAAATATTCGCTTTGTTGTGTTTTTTTTTCAGTACTTTCATTTGGCCTATAAAAAAAAACATTTTTGCTCGTTTTTCTTTCCCTTTGAGAACAGCTTGGAAAACAGTTTCGGCAATTTTCTCAGTAATTTTAAAATGTCGGGTACAACTTTTTGGCATGGTAAAGGCAATATTATTAAGCAAATATTAAGCAATGTAAGATTTTCAAGAATTCATCTTCGAAAGTGAAGGTAAAACAAATTTCAAATTTGCTAATCCACCCCATCCTAGCCGAATGGTTGGCACACTAGACTTACAAATCTTATGCCCCTGGGCAGGTGTCATGTCCTGGTGCTGTGCTAAGTCATGGTGCTATGTCATGGTGTCATGGTGCTAAGTCATGGTGCTGTGATTATTTCGTTTGGGGGATCAGCGGTGTGAATCTGTAAGCTGAGCCAGATTCAACCCTAAACCCCTTGTTTTTACGATTTTTCCTGAGCAATGACTGCACAAGCAGCGTCTTAGATGCCTTTATTTAGCTTCTATCAAAAAGCAAAAACCTGCTATTACTGCACATAAGACAGAATACACATAACTTTAAGTTTATCCTAAAGTATCTCCTCCTACAATATTTATGTTTATGATTTATCCTCAGGAGTGGCTGCACAAGCAACGTCTTTATATACCTCTGTTTAGCTTCTATCATAAAGCAAAAACCTGCTATTACTGCACATACGAATAAACACATAATTTTAACTTTATTATAAAGTTTGTCCACCAACAATACTTATATTTACGATTTTTCCTCTGGAGTGACTGCACAAGCAGTGTCTTTTATATGCCTTTATCTAGCTTCTATCACAAAGCAAAAACCTACTATATTGCACATAAGAAAAAAAAACACATAGTGTTTAATACCCTAAGGTTTGCCCACCAAAAATACTTATGTTTACGATTTTTCCTCTGGACTGACTGCACAAGCAGTGTCTTCAGAGACCTTTATTTAGCTTCTATCATAAATCAAAAACCTGCTATAACTGCACATAAGAAAATAATATACATAGTTTTAACCTTATTCTAAAGTATGTCAACTAACAATACTTATGTTTACGATTTTTCCTCTCGAGTGACTCCACAAGCATCGTCTTTAGATAAATTTATTTAGCTTCTATCACAAAACAAAACCTGATATTAGACAAAAACAAATAAGGTTTTAAATTTTTTCCAAAACTAGGTCCTCCAATAATACTTATGTTTATGATTTTTCCTCAAGAGTGGCTGTACAAGCATCGTCTTTAGATACCTCTATTTAGCTCCTATTACAAAGCAAAAAACCTACTATTACTGCACATAAGAAAATAATAGACATAGTTTTAATTTTATTCTAAAATATGTCAACCAACAATATTTATGTTTGGGCTTTTTCCTCTGGAGTGACTGCACAAGCATCGTCTTTAGATACTTTTATTTAGCTCCTATCATAAAACAAAACCTGATATTAGACAAAAATAAATATGGTTTTTAACTTTTTTCCTAAAGTATGTCCTCCAATAATACTTATGTTTATGATTTATCCTCAGGAGTGACTGCACAAGCATCGTCTTTAGATACCTTTATTTAGCTTCTATCGCAAAACAAAACCTGATATTAGACAAAAACAAATATGGTTTTAACCTTATCCTAAAGTATGTCCTCCAATAATACTTAAGTTTATGATTTATCCTCAGGACTGGCTGCACAAGCATCGTCTATTGCTGCCTTTATTTATCTTCTATCACAAGGAAATCACGAAGACGAAAATACACATAGTTATTAGTTTTCCCTAAAGTATGTTCTCTGATAATACTTATACTTACAATTTATCCCCAGGAGTGACTCCACAAGAAATTTCTATATCTTTATTTAGCTTCTGTCACAAAACAAAAACCTATTGGTACTGCAGATAAGACAAAATGCCCATAACTTTATCGTTCATCCGGAGATCATAAAATATAATCCATATGTCCTCCTATAATACTTATTTTTGTGATTTAGCCCCTAGAGAGAGACCTCCACACAATTTCACAGTTTACATCAACCCCCCCCCCCTCACTTACTATACTGAATAAAAGTTAGATTCCTCTGTATATTATTAATGTCTTTCATTTTTGCATTTTCTTTTCTGCTGTACCAGATGCCAGCCTTTTTAGATCGAAAAAGAAAAGGTACCAGAATATCTCTTTGCTTTGTCCGGCATCGGCATCGGTGATGGTAAGACACGAAAGAATTGTGTCGTCATATAGAGGATTTATCCTCCGGAGTTACACCCTCCCCCTTCTGTTTTATGTCCTAGAGTCTATAGTCTGTTAAAATACAGAGAAGAGTTATTGTATAGGCAATATAGGAAGTTCGGGTCCTCTATAAAACCCTATACCCTAAATAAACACCTATAACTTAAATAAAACCCTATAAACCCTAAATAAACACCTTTAAAACCGAACTTCTCAGTAAATTCTTAAGCGCACTCAATTTTACAAGTTTCTTTTCTTCACATTAGAAGACAGCATGAGCGCCCATAGGCTGAATTCCCGGGGGGCTTACCTGGTCTAAATGGCACTTTTAAAAAATAATTGACACTATTCTAATAATTCTTATTGGCACTTCTAAAAAATATAAAAATAAGGCAGCATCATTCTGGCAGGAGGGGGCTGGCGCCCCCTCCTGCCCCCCCCCTTATGGGAGCCCATGGATGCCAGTCTCTTTGGAAAGAAAAATAAAATATACCAACACTTTTCACTCTTTTTCTCTTCTCTTTCTTTCTCGAATATTCGTCCGTTTTCAAATTTGGACATTGGTGATGTTTCACGAAATCATGATTAGGTGGTTAGTCAGAGGATTTATCCCCTGGAGTGAGACCCTTCCCTCAAGTGGTTTTCTTAAATTCAAATTTAAATTATGGCCTACCTATACAGGATGAAGAGATTAGATTTTGCAGCCGACCAGTGCGTACTTTCAGCCCTTCCAGACTTCCATTTCTCAAAAGGGCAAATAAATCAATCATTTCCTTGAATTGCGGGTCTCTGAAAGCACAGAAGTGAGTGATATAAACTTTCCCAACATAAAGAGAAAGAAAAGGAAATTTCAAACATAGAATTCTTATCTGCTCCAAACCATATAGAATTCTTATCGTCCCTGAAACAATGTTAAGTTAAACAAATGGTTGGAGATTTTTGTTTTCTTTTTTCCAGAGATTTGTTTTTTAAAACCTGACATTAAAAAGATATTACTGGCAAGATAACTTGAATCAGATTATAAACAAATTACTTTCTCCAGCATAGAGCGAGAGAAGAAAAACATTCAAAACAAATAATTTTCATCTCTAAAACGATGACAATTTACAGAAATTATATTAAGTGTTAAATTTCCTTTTTCCAAATGAATTTTTTCTAAAAACCCTAACAAAAACAACCTGTTCCTGGTAATTTTTCTTGGAACCAAGTAGTCTCTCCAAAATAGGGGAAAAAATTCTAAAAAGTGGTATTCTTCTCTTTTCCAAAACCAAACATTTTTTTTTTCAAAACAGAATTCTTAACTTCTCGAAATCGATGTCAAGCAAAACAAATGGTGTGAGGTTTTGTTTTTTAGCAAACAAATAGTAATTTTTCTTGGAACATTCAAAAAACACATAACTGGATAAATGTTAGAAATAAATTAATCTCTCCAACGTAAAGAAGCGAAATTCCAAAACATAACTTTTCAGCCTTAATAATTTCAAACCGTAAATGTCTGTAAGTGCACTTAGTTTTGACAGGAGATTCTGTGTCTGTAAGTTTTGACAGGAGATGTCTGTAAGGTATGCTAAGTTTTGACAGGAGGTTGAAAAGATTACCTGAGAAGATATTGAGCAGATTCTTAGTGGATATTGAGAATAAAAAAATGTGATGATGTATTTTCAGATTGGATAATCTAACTGAAAACGAAATACTCAGATCTTTCAAGGATATTCCTAAAAAAAGTGACTAATCGGAACACAGCTACTACTAACAACTCATAACAGGAGAAGCCACCTAAGATCAACACAACTCATCCTCTGCTCCACTCTGTTTATAGCTTCACTCTTTACTTAAAAAATTACTTAGACCACACTGTCTTTTCATTTACAATTGAAAAGGAAAAACATAAAGATAGATAAAAAAAAGAATTAATAAGACAGTGAAAATAAACAAATAAAAACATATTTATCAAAGAATAATAATAGCCTTTGTCAACGGAAAAAACTAGCTTAAACAAAGCGCATGAAGAAACAAAGAAAACACAAAATCTCTATGCAAAAAAAAAAAGGAAAAGCGAAAAGAAAAGAAACTCACATAAAAACCAAATCCAATAGGAAAAACATTGGATTCTTATGCAAAACAACAGCGATCTTCACTAAGCCGTCATCAGTGCTACAATCACTTTTAGCTTTCGTGAAGGTTGGTCAATCCCGCTTTCTAGGGCTATAATGAGAGAAAGATGCCTAGGACACGTTCTGCAGACGAAGTACGACAGAAAGCCAAAGATCGTCCTTGTCGACCATCCCTCTAGGGCCAAACAAAAAGCAGGTCGTCCCCGAATCGGATGGAAGGACGTCGTAAAAAAAGATATAAGGGAAGTGGGAACTTCTTGGGAGGGAGTATAGAGGGAGGCTTTGAACAAATTGAGTTAAGCGAGGGACGTGCATAGCTTTGTTGGCCTCAGGTGACTTGATGCAGCAGTGAGTTGTTAGTACTAGTATCTATATATATATTTCTGAGCGTTGATGGCATCTTACCGGAGGTCTTTGCCGAGATACCCCCTCGCTTGTCGTTATTCACTGACTGGAAAGTATCCTAGCTGTTTTTTGTTTTTGTCGTTGTTACTTTTATCTCGTAAGTCATGTATGGCCAGTGTCATCCTAGAACTTATTTTGAAAATCATTCAGAATCACCACATAGGTAGTCAAAATAGAAATCCTGTGAATGCAGAGATCCGTAGACAACAGTCATTGTTACATCTTTTTTATCGTTGCTGTTTCCACATAAAAGTTGCATCTGGAGTTTTAAATACCACGAGAAAACACAAACATGAAAGACATATGCCCGAAAGACATATGCCCGAAAGACATAGTCAAAAAAATTATGCCCGAAAGACAAAAAAAAATTATGCCCGAAAGACATAGCCGGAAATGTTGCTTGGCAACTCTTTCTCGATCGCACTTGCTTCAACACTTCGTGAGGCCTTCACACCGAAATCAAATTTATAATGCTGTCAAAACAAAAGTTTAAATAAAAGAGCCAATTTCCTTCCTCTGTCGGGATATGGCCCGCCTCTCTAGATTCCCTCCTAGATTTTACAAACTACATTTTTGGGGCATTTCTATTAAAGATGCCTTTTTTGCTATTTTCATCGGGAAAATTAGAAAAAATGGAAAATTTGCTTTTACCCCCCCCCCCCAGGTTTGGAAAATTACATTTGACCTCCCACCCCCTGAAATTCTTAAATTGACATCACTAGAAAATGAAAAGAAGAAAAGAAAAATTGTTCGAACTATAATGTTTTACATTGTACAAGCTTCCCCTAACTAGCTTATGTAAGCAGTTATCGCGCAATCTCGCAGGGTCTTGATGTCACTGTTATTGAGCGGCGTCTATATCTTTGTTTCAAGTTCTGTCAATTTTTTTGTTTATTTTTTTGTTGGTTTTTAATCTGTTTACTTGATAAAAATGTTCACTTGATTATATTTAATAAAATGCATAGGCCAAAGCACTGTGCCTTTATGAAACTGAACTAGAATGAATTAAAAAATTTAATGAAAATGAAATAGGATAAAGGACTTTAGACATAGGTTAAATAGGACACAGGGTATAAATAGGAAATAGGACAAAGGACACAGGATAGATAAAATAGGATAAAGATTGCACTTGGATTCAGAAAATATGCCAAATTACCTATAACCACTAGATAGAAGCAAAAACGCAAAAAAAAACTTAAGCATTTATTTTACATCTTTCCCCCTTATCTAATATGTACTTTCAGTGAGTAACAATAGAACTTGACTTAGACGCTAAGCTACGGCAAAGCCTACACAAATGATATTTCAACATAAAATTGCACTATGGTGTCTCACCCTAAATAAAAGCCTTCAAATCCTCTTCCAAGGGTATTATAGGTAATTCTTTTTGTCAAATTCAAGGTACATCCTTGCAAGGCAATTTAGAAGAAAACTCCTTCTAGGCTAATCAGGAGAAAAACATTTCTTTTAAACTGGTGTCTATTTTTTTTCAGATTGCGTAATTTCCACTTTGGAAGAAATATAGATAGATTCTTGATATTGTTTCCTAGGAGCTCTCGAAACCAATTTTTTTTTTCCAAGTGTTTTATTCTTTTCAAATTCTGTTTTGCAGACTCTATATAAAAAAAAATAAATAAAAAGATTTAAATAACTTTTATGAATAGTATTTTGCGTACTGCATTACTATTTAGTTTGATACTGTTTTGTTGGTCGGGCCCCTTCCCTCTTTTGAGCACATACCTGTCATCATCAGTTATAATACCAAGAATCCACCAAAGCTAAAAGATAGGGAATTACCTCATATGCTCCTCCCGGATAAGGATACAAACAGTAGGCCTTCCCGATAATCGCCAGTAACGACCAACGAACTGCAGCTCTGTCTTAATATCATCAATGAGCAATGACATATCGTGTGACAAATAGAATTCAGATACTTCAAAGATGAGAGGATAACAAAGTATGGTCTGGCCACAGATTCTGTATACCTGAAACAAAAAGGGGAGTGCAAATTCAAAAGGAGCCTTTTTGACTCCTCAGAGAATGGAATAATCTAATGGCTTTGCCTTTCAGCAAACGAAAATTTAACAAAGTATGGTCTGGCTACACACCCTGCAAATCTGAAAATAACAGAGTACATATTCAAAAAGAGCATTTTGACTCTTTTCTGTCAATCTGAACAGACAGAGAAGTATGTGTTCGAAAGGAGTGTTTTAATTCACCAAAAATGAGTAGATGACAAAGTTCGAGCTGGCCAAATACAGCTGAAACAAGCATGGAGTTCATAATCAAATGGAGTATCTTAACTCCTCAAAAAGAGAGGATAGCAAAATACGGTCTGGCCATAGATTCTGCATATCCAAAACAAAAGTAAGAGTCCATGTTAGAAAGGAGTCTTTTAACTCGTCAAAAATGAGATGATAAAAAAGATTGATCTGGCTAAACTTTATATATATAGTAACTGAAATAAACATCAAGCTCATAATCAAAGAGTCTGAGTGCTCAAAACGAGAGGATAACAAAGCATGTTCTAGCTACGTCTACTACTACTACTAACAACTCACAGCAGCACCAAGTCGCTTGAGGCCAACACAGCTACGCACGCTCCTCCTCCACCCAAATCTATTCAAAGCCTCCCTTTTTACACCCGCCCACGAAGTTCCCATCTCCTTTAAATCTTTCTTTATGACGTCCTCCCACCCCAGACGAGGACGACTTGCTTTCCGTCTAGCCCTAGAAGGTTGGCCAAAAAGAACAATCTTCGGCAATATGTCATCCTTCATCCGCACAACGTGACCTAGCCACCTCAACCCCTCAACCTTTCTTTCATTCTAGCCCTAGGGATCGGTATTGAACCACATTTTTCACATAGCCTATTGTTTGAAATACGGTCAGTCAGCCGGGTACCCAGAACAATCCTTAAGCGATTTCTAGCCATTTTAGATAAAAGTAACTATTCCTGAATCATAGGCAGCGAGCTAGCACTGCCTAAGTAAAGAACAATGTGGGCACAATGTGTTGTTTTTTTTTGTTGTTTTTTTTTCCTCCATACCCGGGCACTTCGTATCGAAGGAGTTGTCGTAGAAAGTTCGAAAAGGGCTCATTCGATTGCAAATTGGAGTGGCTAGTGCCCTTTTTAATAGTCGAAAGTAATTAGAGGGCAACTAACCCCCCTCCCATGCCCATCATTCCCCCAAACACATCAAATCAAAATTTTGAGATAGCCATTTTGTTCATCGTAGTTGATTTCCAGATAGAAAATATCTTTTTAAGGAGGACACTCCCCCACAACCCTCGGGGCAAGGGTTTTAAGCTATGCCCTGGGGCATATAAAGTTTTTATAGAAGGGGTTGTCGTAGAAACTTCAAAAAAGGCTCATTCGATTAGAAATTCAAAGGGCTAGTGCCCTTTTTAATAGTCGAAAGTGATTGAAGGGCAACTAGCTCCCCCCACGCCCATCATTCCCCCAAACACATCCAATCAAAATTTTGAGATAGCCATTTTGTTCAGCGTAATTGATTTCCGGATAGAAAATATCTTTTTGAGGAGGACACTCCCCCAAAACCCACGGGGAAAGGGTTTTAAGTTATGCCCTGGGGGCATAAAAGGTTTTTATGGAAGGCATTGTCGTAGAAACTTCAAAAAAGGCTCATTCGATTGGAAATTCCAAGGGCTAGTACCCTTTTCAATAGTCAAAAGTGCTTGGAGGGCAACTAGCCCCCCCACGCCCATCATTCCCCTAAACACATCCAATCAAAATTTTGAGATAGCCATTTTGTTCAGCTTAGTTGGTTTCCAGATATAAAATATCTTTTTGAGGAAGATACTCCCTCACAACCCTCGGGGAAAGGGTTTTAGGTTATGCCCTGGGGGCATATAAGGTTTTTATAGAAGGCGTTGTCGTAGAAACTTCAGAAAAGACTTATTCGATTGGAAATTCAAATGGCTAGTGCCCGTTTTAATAGTCGAAACTGTTTGGATGGCAACTAGCCCCCCCCCCCCGCGCCCATCACTCCCCCAAACACATCCAATCAAAATTTTTAGATAGCCATTTTGTTCAGCGAAGTTCATTTCCAGATAGAGAATATGTTTTTGAGGAGGATACTCCCCTACAACCCTCGGGGCAAGGG
>JAQQPU010008107.1:5685-18117 GCA_029168905.1 Artemia sp. Kazakhstan ARC1039 | reverse complement strand
TGATTGGACGGTAACTAACCCCTCTCTAACACCCACCTTCTCATAGACAGCAAGCTAGCGCTGCCTAAGTAAAGAACAATGTGGGCACAATGTGTTGTTTTTGGTTTTTTTTTTTTCTCCATACCCGGGCACTTCGTATCGAAGGAGTCGTCGTAGAAACTTCGAAAAGGGCTCATTCGATTGGAAATTGGAGTGGCTAGTGCCCTTTTTAATAGTAAAAAGTAATTGGAGGGCAACTAGTCCCCCCACGCCCATAATTCCCCCAAACACATCCAATCAAAATTTTGAGATAGCCATTTTGTTCAGCGTAGTTGATTTCCGGATAGAAAATATGTTTTTGAGGAGGACACTCCCCCACAACCCTCAGGGCAAGAGTTTTAAGTTATGCCCTGGGGGCATATAAGGTTTTTATAGAAGGCGTTGTCGTAGAAACTTCAAAAAAGGCTCATTCGATTGGAAATTCAAAGAGCTAGTACCCTTTCTAATAGTCGAAAGTGATTGGAGGGCTACTAGCCCCCCCCACGCTCATCATTCCCCCAAATACATCCAATTAAAATTTTGAGATAGCCATTTTGTTCAGCGTAGTTGATTTCCAGATAGAAAATACGTTTTTGAGGAGGAAACTCCCCAACAACCCTCAGGGCAAGGGTTTTGAGTTATATCCTGGGGTATATAAGGTTTTAATAGAAGGGGTTGTCATAGAAACTTCAAAAAGGGCACATTTGATTGGAAATTCAAAGGGCTAGTTCCATTGTTAATAGTCAAAAGGTATTGGAGGGGAACTAGCCCCTGCCCCACACCCATTATTCTCCCAAACACATCCAATTAAAATTTTGAGATAGCCATTTTGTTCAGCGTAGTTGATTTCCAAATAGAAAATACGTTTTTGAGGACGACACTCCCCAACAACCCTCAGGGCAAGGGTTTTAAGTTATATCCTGGGGTATATAAGATTTTTATAGAAGGCGTTGTCATAGAAACTTCAAAAGGGGCTCATTTGATTGGAAATTCAAAGGGGTAGTGCTCTTTTTAACAGTTGAAAGTGATTGTAAGGCAATTAGCCCCCCCCCACGTCCATCATTCACCCAAACACATCTGATCAAAATTTTGAGATAGCCATTTTGTTCAGCCTGGTTGATTTCCAGATAGAAAATATGTTTTTGAGGAGGACACTCCCCCACAACCCTCAGGGCAAGGGTTTTAAGTTATGCCCAGGGGGCATATAATGTTTTTTACTCATTCGATTGGAAATTCAACGGGCTAGTGCCCTTTTTGATATTCGAAAGTGATTGGGGGGTAACTAGCCCCCCCCCCCCCACACACACCCATAATTCCCCCAAACACATCCAATAAAAATTTTGAGATAGCCATTTTGTTCAGCGTAGTTGATTTACAAATAGAAAATATGTTTTTGAGGAGGACACTCCGCCACAGCCCTCAGGGCAAAGGTTTTAAGTTATGCCCTGGGGGCATATAAGGTTTTTATAGAAGATGTTGTTGTACAAACTCCAGAAAAGGGCTCATTCGATTTGAAATTCAAAGGGCTAGTGCTCTTTTTAATAGTCGAAAGTGGTTAGTAATATTTTTTGTTGTTGTTGTTGTTTAGACTAGAGCACTTCGTATCGAAGGAGTTGTCGTGGGAACTTCGCGAAGGGGCTCATTCGATTGAAAATAGAAAGGGCTGATGCCCTTTTTAAGAGTTGAAAGTGATTGGAGGGCAACTAATCCCCCTTCCACTCCCACCCTTCCATTTGCTCATTATGTTTAAAAACTAAATGTTGCCTTAAGATTAAATCAAAATGCACTGTGATAATGCTAATTCCCAATAAGTCATCTCAGCAGTATCCCAAGAACGACTGAGGGTATTATGTTCAAACTTTCGAGGCTACTTCTGCTTTTAAAATTTAACCAAATCAAAATAGTGTAAGTGTATCAAAGCTATCAAAGAAAGTAAACAGATTTTTTTGCGAATGGTATCAAGTTTTCCATTTCAGGTCAACTAGAGGATGTAGGAAAGAAACTAAGTTAAACAGTACTATTTGTGTCCAGATTTTTAAAATGGTGTATGTTGTTAAAAATAGCTGAAAATTTTTCTCCAGCATACAAATAGCAGGCTAAACTATAAAGTCTTAAAAAACGAAAAGATTTAAAGTATTATTTTCTTTTTCCCTGAAAAGACTATGTCAATATAAAACGAACAGAAATTAATTAAAAACACTTTTTCCACAAAATAAGTTTTTCAAAGAAAAGTAAAGAACTCCATTAAACAAAAAATAAGCAACAATAAAATAATCTACCAAGCTCGAAACTACCACAAATCAGCATCGATAAATAAATCAAACCCAAAACGAAAAGAAATTAAAATAAATAACCGTGTCAAACTCAAAACGAGCAGAAATTAACATAAGTTGGGCGCAAAAACCCTATGCCTACCCAAGGCCAGAACAAAATTTGCACTTTACTGAAAAAAATATGAATGTTTTTACTTTTATAACTTTAATAAATCAAATAATTTTAACATTTTGATTACTAAATATCAGTATATGTATATTAACCTGACAATGCACATTCATTTGTATTTTTCAGTAAAGTGCAAATTTTGTTCTGGCCTTTGGAAGGCATAGGGGTTTTGCGCCCAACTTATGTTAATTTATGCTCGTTTTGAGTTTGACACGGTTATTTATTTTAATTTCTGTTCGTTTTGGTTTTCATTTATTTATCGATCCTGATTTGTGGTAGTTTCGAGCTCGGTAGATTATTTGATTTAATTTTTGCTCAGTTGTTGTTTAATGGAGTTCTTTACTTTTCTTTGAAAAACTTATTTTGAGGAAAAAGTTTTTTTTAATTAATCAGATAGAAATGGCGATCTTTTCTCAGTTGCCAGTTTCTTTTCAAACATATTTTTTTTTTATTTTTGGTTACTATGGGCCGTGGTTTAACCTTTACTAGGTCGCAGCTACCTTATTGCCAGAAAATGAAAGATTCTTACTGTCGTTTTCGCACATTCAGCCTGGTTAAACTAACAATTCTGATGTGGATAACTGGTTTAATTAAAACAACTTATTAATTAGCTAAAAAAAAATTAAAACTCGATGAACAACTTTTAATTAAAATAGTTTATATCTGACATGTAAATTATTGATATTGATATTAATTACGATGATTTATTGATATTATTACAATTTTTTTATGCATTTGAAATGCTTTAATTCTCAAGTTGACCTTAAAATTGGTCGTTTTCGCACATTCAGACTGGCTACACTAATAATTCTGATGCGGATAGCTGTTTTTAATTATAATAACTATTTAATTAACTAAAAAAATAAAATTTGATGAACAACTTTTAATTAAAACAGTTTACATCTGACATGTAAATTATTGATATTACTTATGCTGATTTATTGATATTATTACCATTTTTTATGCATTTGAACTGCTTTAATTCTCGAGCTGACCTTAAAATTGGTCGTTTTCGCACATTCAGACTGGCTACACTAACAATTCTGATGCAGATAGCTGTTTTAATTAAAATAACTATTTAATTAACTAAAAAAAAATATTATATATAAAAATTATTATATAACTATTTAATTAACTAAAAAAACTTATTAATTAACTAAAAAAATTTAAATTCGATTAGCAACTTTTAATTAAAACAGTTTATATCTGACATGTAAATTATTGATATTGATATTAATTATGATGATTTATTGATATTATTACCATTTTTTATGCATATGAACTGCTTTAATTCTCGAGCTGACCTTCAAATTGACGAGCACCCTCTCCCCATAACAGCTATCCAGCATATTACCAGCTATCAGCAATATTAATAATTGAAATTATTTATGGTAAATATTAGCTTCGTAGAAGGTGAGCGAGAAGCGTAATCGCATCCGTTTCTTTTGGATTTGTTTATTTACAGCAGTTGTAGCCAGGCCTTCGAACCAATCTTTCCGCCAGGAACATCATGTTAACGCTGTTGTTATTAGACAATGTAATAGCAAAGAACTTGGAGATACTTCTCTGTATCCTTAACATTCTTCTGGGAATTACTTTTCGAAACTTCCTCCATTCGTTCCTTTCCCCTTACCCATATTCTGAAATTTCATCTCTCACACCTTCAACTCCTTACAACCGCGCATAAAGTGCTCAAAATCCTCATAATTAACATATTTCACAAGCTACTTCAGGAGAATGTACAAAAAAAAAATACAAAATCACAAACCGTATTATAAGAAGACAAAACTCGATTTGAAAGTTTTATTGGAATTTAATATCACAAATCGTGCTTTCACTCAGGATGTCTACGATCTGTTATATTTAAAAAGTCTATGACTCCCTGTATAAAAAATTCAATTATTCACAAGGGGTCAATCAAACGATAGAAGCACATAAAAAGATAAAACAAGAAAAGGAAATTTAACTGTATCCACAAAGTTGAAGTTAAACGAAGGAATTTGTGCAATAATTTAGGTGTTCTTATTTTGGAAGACTTTGGATGTCCGAATAAAACTTTTCAATAAAAAGTGCTTAAAATCCTCATCGTTGTCACATTCCACTAGGTACTTCAGGAGAATGTAGAAAAACATTAAAAATCATAAAGCACGTTATAAGAAGACAAAATAGATTTTGTTGAAATTTCATATCACAAAACCTGTTTTTATAGCACTTTTAACTCAGAATGTCTGCTAGCTGTTATTTTTTTAAAAAATTTGATTCTCTAGATGAGAAAAACTCAATCGTTCATAAGAGGTCAATCAAACGACGGAAGCTCTTAAAAATATAAAAATAAAAAAGGAAATTTAACTTTATCCAGAAAGTTGAAGTTAAAACAATTTGCTTAAAAAAAAAGCCATGGCGAACAGAATATAAACAAAAAAAAGCACAACCATTCCATAGTTTTTTTCTCGATGCGCTATACCCACCAGGATGAATCTACAACAATTATCTATTCTAATAAAATTTCTATTTTCCAAAATCCTGACAAAACACCACTCATCACCTTTTTCTACCTCAAATATTTTCTTTCTCAAACCTCCCAACTCTAAACAAACAACAAAAAAATGGAATTAATCTAGGATATCCAACAGAAAAATGGGAAATCCGATTGAAATTTTTCTACATACTTATGTTGCGGAAGGAATTACCTATGAATGTGACTAATTTCGTCTAAGGTAATACTGATTGTTCAAGTTATTACACGACTAAACCGGTTTTATACACTTCTAGGTAAACGAAGGGCATTAAGTATGGTTAGCGAGGCCCAAAGAAATAAAATAACTTAACATCAACTCTTCCAACTTAACAAAAAAATCGCTATATTTAAGGAAAATTTATAGATAAATTTATTTTATTTATAAAATTTATAGTTGAATTTCAGGAGGGAAAGGAGATAAACAGGAAAATTGTTTTTAATTGTAATTTTTAAAAAAATGCTAATTTTAAGAGAAATGTATAGTTAAATTCTACTTTATTTATAAAATTTATACTTAGATTTAAGGAAATATCTGCCAGCTTTTGTAGTTAAATTTAAGCTAAAAAGGGAAAAAAACGCTGTGCAAAAACAAGAAGAATTACATATCACGAACTAGCTTTTCTGTTCTTTTTTTTCCTTTTTGCATTTTGTATTTCTAAATATGACGTAGTAAATCGATACATTTTGTAGCAACAATAAATTAAAAATATGCATTTAACAGCTTCGTTCCTTAATTCTAAAAAAGGATTTTTCTTCTTAAAATACCTATAAATTTTGTACGTAATTTGTATTTGCATCAAACTGTAGAACACTAGTTTCCATTTCCTATTATTCGCTTCTCCAAATTTATCTTGCTGTGTACTGGGGTCAACATTGGCAGTTATGAAAAGCGCTCTCCATTTGCCCAAACTGGGAAAGGGGCAATTATCCTTCAATCTTCAATACTTCAGAGAATATTTTTTTGTATTGCTGTCAAAAATGGTAATGCCATTTTTGTATTGTTATCAAGTGATACTTTTTTTTGTTACTTTCATTGGAAAAAAATACCCACTTTGATTTTGAAAAAAAAAGACTTTGCGTCAATACTATTGGCGCCTTTGGAGGCACGCACGGAAATAAGGAAAGTCGTAATATTAGCCTACCTTGTTTGTTCCCAGGGCCGATCTATAAGTTTTTTAATTATTTTTTTGTTTTATTTTGTTTTTATGCTATTGTGCTAACACTCAGCTGCTGAATGCGTAACTATGTGGACCACATTTTTCTCTACAATTTGGAGAACAGAAATTCCTAAGGATTGGACAAAAAGCACTCTAGTCAAAATATTCGAAAAAACTGAAGCTGCAAAGTTAAGAGAGGTATCAGTCCTGTCTTAATGCCTAGCAAACCAATGGCGACTATCCTCCTTAACAGAATCCAACCAGTGTTGAACGAACATCTCCGGCAGGAGCAGTACGGATTCCGGCCAAACCGAACGTGCGCCGATCTTATATTTACTCTTAGAATATTGGTAGAAGAAGCGAATGAATGGTGCAATAAGCTGTACTTGGTCTTCATAGACTTCAAGAAGGCTTTCGACTCGGTAGATCGCCAAACACTTTGGAAAGTCCTCCGATACTATGGTATTCCTGATAAGATCGTCCAAATCATTGAAGCCTTCTGCAAAGACATAAAATGCTGCGTGAAGACAAGTGACGGGAGTACCCGTTACTTTCGCATCATGACAGGGGTAAAGCAAGGTTGTGTGCTATCACCACTGTTATTTATCCTTACCCTTTATTATATTCTCCGGACCTGCGACGGCCACGGAATCCTGTTGAATAATAAGCGACTCGGAAATGTTGATTTTGTTGACGATATCAGCCTACTAAAGTACTACAAACCAAAGCTCCAGCAATACCTTATACAAGTCAGAAATGCTGTCGAACCTTTTGGCCTTATAATAAATACCCACAAAACAAAAAGTATGGCAAACACTGGATCTCCACTCGACCTAGAATACAAAAACAAGACGATAGAGCAAGTCGTGGAGGTCAAGTACTTAGGAAGTACAATCAACAATTCCGGATCGTTTCAGCTAGAAGTTAAGCTAAGAATTGGCCAGGCTAATGCATCCTTCAGGAAACTGTCTCAAATCTAGCGCAGCCAGAAGTGCTCTCTCAGACTCAAGTTGAGGCTTTTCAACAGCAACGTCTTCTCAACGCTTTTTTTATGGTTCTAGAAACTTGGCACCTAGATCAAAAACTTGAGTAGAAATTCCGCGCGTTCAAAAACTTGTGTTTAAGGTGCGTTCTAATATCCACTGGTCCCAAAAAGTACCGAAAGCTACTGTACGATAGAAGACGTCTCAATCACTGATAACGGAAGCGATCAAATATAGGAAGTGGATATATCTCGGTCATGTGATCCACATGCCCGTAACTTGACTGCCAAAGGTCGTCCTTAAGTGGCAGCTACGTGGTACCAGAAGAAGAGGGCACCCCAAACACATCCTACGACGCAGCTACTGGGCTGACCTCACAACTAGCAATAGCTCAATTCAACCCAAAAGGGAAGATGCCTGGGGGGGGGGAAACGATGAGAGATGACTGACAACTCTTCTTGGATGCCCTAAGCACCTCTGGAGGCACAGGAGGATCTAAGGTCTGAGGTAAGGTTTTTTTCCGTTTCTTTTCGAACATTATGTATAGTCTTAGAACGTATTTGTGGTCTTAGAACGTATTTAGAGGGGGATGGGGAACAATAGTACAATAGGTTTCTTAAAATTGTTTAATTTGATGTTTAGTATTTTTAGTTCTTACACCAAAATCCAAAAATTTAAATACTACAATAAAATTAAGAACAATGCACAAATTTGTAAAAAAAACCTAAAATTTCCTCTCATAGAAAAATTTAAAAACTCCAACTACTTAAACGCAGTCAGGGTTGTACCTATTATTTTGATTGGTGGAGCGATAGCTGTACACATTGGCCGAAGGTGTTAAACCTAAAAGTAGGTCTGGGTTCCAGGACCATTAAGTTATGGATGATTAAATCATTACCAACCTATACATTACATATTATTAGCTTACCTTGCTTGTCCCTAGGGCTCCAATAGGTCGTCCAGGTCTTCCTGTCAGATTAAAACTTTCTGAAACACCTAAATTTTGATAGACCTTAACTAGTTCACCTGGCGGCCAGATTTGAACGGGCTCCACCTGTAAGGACCGACGGATAATGAAGAAGAAAAGGTAAACAAATCACATGTCTGTTTCACACGAACGCAATAGCACTAAAGATTTAAAACAGGAAGTTTATATTTATTCTAACCAAAATTTTGCCGGTTGGAGAAATGAATTTTCATCTTTTATCCGAAACAGGGGCGAACCGAATACTCGCCTGCATGAGGACTTTTTTATTAGACAATCTAAAATCCAACAGCCAAAGCGAAATTGAATTCCTGTGAGAGCTAAATAATAGAAAGGAAATGCAAAATTAACTAAATATTTAAATATGAACACAGTTACAGCTACTCCTACTCCAGGCTTTTATCATATTTTTTTTTATTTTTTATTATATTTAAAATATAAAAAATTAAACTCAAATGAAATTCTCAAATTTGGAAAGCGTTATTTTCTTGTCGATTGACCAAGGATAGTCAATCTTTACTATCCCAAGGATAAAGTAAAGCATTATATTTATTTATACTTTTTATTATATTTTATTATTAAAAGTCCTGAGATTATAAATGAAAAGAACTTAGTAAAATCTATTTTTGAGAGATTTTTTTTACTTTTCCGGATGCGTCTTATTATAAGCATTGAAACTATACAGTGGAAGCCCATATGCGTTTTCCCGCTAAGCCCCCGCAACCCCCCGTTTTCCCACAAATAACAAAATATCCGCGCCGTCAGCAGCATCACACCACTTCTCCACAAACATGGTATGTGGGAGCATAGGATAAACTCAACTTCTCACAAAATTGAACATCAAACATATAAACAAAAAGAAGAAACGCTACAATCAATTAATAATAATTTTATAGCAATAATTAAAATAATTTTATAAGTTGCGCAAAATTGTTATTCAAAGTCCAAAATAATTGTTATTTACGCATTAAAAAAAAATTGATGTGAGAAATTAAAGCCAAATAGTTTGCATTTGGTTATTTGAACTGTTTACAAAGGTTTGAACATCTTCAGTTTGTACTTTGAAATTTCGTAAGACCTGTGCTGGTATCATCACTTCTTTTCCCCAGCATTAAGTGATATTTTTGAACTTAGTTAAGTAATCTATACTCATTGAATTGAAGCACTTGGTTACATCTTTGCATTTTCAGTTAGATAACAATAAGTAAGTAGAATGGAAGACGTATTTAGTGTTGGTGAGTGTCTCAATGACAATATTAGGAAGTCCTTCAAGGATCCATAGAAAATCAGAAATATAAAGACATATTAATTTGACATTAATAATAACGACATAAATAAATTCATAATGTTTCACGTGGTGAAATATTATGAAATAATATTTCACATAATATTTCGCAATTTTATTTTTTAATTTAATGAGGAGAGGACGGTATCCAGATTTTTTGTTTTGGGGGGGGGGATAAAATAATTTCTGTTCGGAAGAGTTTACCAAAAGAATTTTTGTTCGGGATTAGGGGGTTGAGGGTTTTGTACGTGCATTTTTCAAACCGATTTACAAGTTGCAAAAATATTTTTTTAGTTCTTTAGGAGAAATAATCTCTTTACGTGTATCTTTAACGACCATATTACGAGTCAGAGAAATATTTCAGAGGAAGTAAGAACCAAATAACACCCCCTCCCTTCCCCAGCATACGCAACTGAATGAGAACCAAGAACCAGGCATAAGAAAACCACGACATTGGAATAATATTCTAGATACAATACAAGCCTACAGGTAGCAAGCATACCTCATGTGGGGTTTGAGTTTGAATCCCATAAGTTGCCATCATGGCTTGCAACCTCATTGACTCAGCTATTAACACCACTTGGACAACAAGATCGCTTGCAGTACCCTAAAATAAAACAAGTACAAAAATTAAATTTAAAAAATAATATTATATTAAATCAATTAAAATAAAAATAAAACACAATAAAATTACATTAAGAAAAATTAAATTGAGGAAAATTAAAAAAATCAACAATAATTAAATTACAATTAGAAGACACAGCCGAGGGATAAAATAAATTGCATAATTATGCATAAGGTGCAGAGTTTTATCAAAATATTTATTTCAGGACATAGACTAAGAACAGTGGCGTCGTTTGGGGATGGCAAGGGGGGCAGTTGCCCCCCCCCCCCGAATACATTGAAAAAAGCCATTATATAGCCCATGCCCCTTGACTCTCTGGATGGAATTTGTTTGCCCCCTCAATAAAAATTCTGGAGCTACGCCCCTGACGAAGAATAGATGATTATGTAAAGTATTCAATTATACTGCATTTGCGATTGATTTGTAAAAAAAAATATCTTACAAGATTACATGCTTTTAAAATTCCTAAAACAACTGATATGAATTTAAGCTTTTATAGAATAGATATTCTTAGCTGTTAAAATTTTGAAACAGGCTATGAAAATTCACTTGAACTTACAATAAAAGAGAAGATAAGAAACTATTCTGAAAATGAAATGAGAAACTCTAAAATGAAAAAGATTATTTTTCCATCACTGGCAGTAAACAGGATTAATATAAATGAAATGAAAATATAGAAATATACAATGGATAAATTCCTCTCGAGACAATAAACTATATACGATCATTAAGTTTGAATACAAATGGAAAGACAGTTTGGTCTAAGACATTATTTATAGGATTAATGTATATGAGAATAGAAGACGTTAGTCCAATTATGAAAATTATTACATCGTTTAAGACCCTTATTTTGTAGGACGGTTTTAACATTCTGAAGATTGCTATATTTGAAATTCTGCTTCCTAGACGGCAGCACCAGAAGAAGAGGACGCCCCACAAATACCATTATGACGTACGACGTATGACGCACCATTATACCCCACAAATTATGACGTAGCTACGAGGCTAACCTCACAAATCTCATTGCCTCACTGCAACCTGAATGTAAGGATCCTTGGGAGCAGCAGTGTGTTCCGTGGACTCTTACTGGTTTATGCTTGGACTATTTTAAAGGATAAGTGACTTTAAAAAAAACTAAAGCATTGTGTTTTGAGATCGCCAGAATATAAGAGGGAAAAAAATTAATCCCCGTTTAAAATTTTTCATACGAAATCGTTAAGTTATTTCCCTTGTACAAAAAAGATGATTTACAGAAATCATTTGCGACTTAATAGGAAGAATTTCGGTATTACAGTAAATTATTCAAAATTCAAACCTTGACTGTTAAATTTCTTTTTCTTCCATGGCAACACTTCCGTAACTTGTTTTAATCTTTTAAAGGCCCAGTAAAGTCTAAGATGAATTCAGATTTGTCTCAAAGAATATTCCAAGCCGATTCACAGATCAGATTTGACATATCAGTTACGATAATTCAAAAGCTGCCCTGTGACACATTATTTTAATTCATACATTTTTTAAAGTTTCTATTTACATTTTATATTTCTTATTTAGTGTTACTATAAATAGATATTTTTTGTTTTTATTAATATATTCCTTTATATATTCTATTTGCACTTCACATTTATATTTTATATCTATACTCTAATTCTTTATACTCTTTCAACTTTGAAGGTCCCACTCCACTTAAGTACAAAATTTCAATGATTGCCTAATCCGTTTCCTAGAACTCAAAAGTAGAACATGACCAGGGCGGTAACTGCTAATTTCACTCCCTTGATATCAGGTAAACGTTGTACATGGTCAATCAAGTGCACGAATTTGACTTCAATTGAAATGTTTATAATAGAAGCTGATTTTCTTTAAATCAAGTCTGATCCTCAATATATTTAGAAGCTTTTATTTTCCAAAAATCTTCACACTACCATAAGTAATTGGGAGATAAGACATTTTAACATCAAAATTCTGTTTCCCGTATCTTGGATGTCAAGAATAGTGTTTCTTATCACAGAACTTGTATATAGATCCTTAGTCACAGAACTTCTAAAAACATAAATTACAATCTTTGTATACGGCTCGATCGAAAGTAAGCGTGTGCGGCACGGTTGAAAGTAAGCTATTAAAAAAATTATGTTTCGTCTTATAAACGATTAAAATACCAAGGTCATCAAAATTTAAAGCATTTCTTGCTCCCAGGAGGCATCTAAGATCTATCCATACCTGAAAACATGATTTATAAGGATTTTTCTTTTGGTTATTTCAAAATTATGAAGTTCTTAGGGTTGACCACATTCTGGTCAGTGTTGTCCAATCGAACCATGAAAATAAAAAAAGACAATACTAACCATTTTTAACCTGACAGCGCATTTTGTTCTTAAAAATTCAAAGATTAACAATATGTTGATTCCCAAAGACAACCACA
>JAQQPU010008106.1:13405-35968 GCA_029168905.1 Artemia sp. Kazakhstan ARC1039 | reverse complement strand
AGGGAAATAAAGGGCGAAGTTGAAACTTAAAACGAGCAAAAATTATTGCTTCACAAGTCTATCTAACATACGTCTATCGATAAAACTAGTTCAAATAAACCAACGGATGATATTTCCCTATGTATGTATGATTATAGAAAATTAGCGCTTTACTGAAAATACAAAACAATATAGTTTTGGTACAGTAAAAGCAAACCGACTAAGGAGAATTTTCAGTGTATAAGAATAAAGTATTTTGGATTATTGTTGAATTTTTTACCGTTTAGTTTAGTATCACTTTTACACAATGAGCTCAGTTGCACCAATTGAGCAATATCAACCAACGGATGATATTTCCCTATGTTTGTATAATTACAGAAAATTAGCGCTTTACTGAAAACGCAAAACAATATAGGAGTTTTGGTACAGTAAAAGCGAACCGATTAAGGACACTTTTCAGGATAGAAAAATACAGTACTCGAATTTTGGATTATTGTCGAATTTTTCACCGTTTAGTTCAGTATCACTTTTGCACAATGAGCTCAGTCCAATGATTGACTCTCGTTTGGTTCTGAAAAGGACTTTTCATGATTAGTTGGTAGACAACTAATCATGACCGTCCTAGCCGGGTGGATTGGTGAGCTGGATTTAGGATCCTTTGTCCGAGAGGAAGAGGGTTCGAATCCTAGTGTACCCAATTATTGGGTTTGGGACGGGGGTCAGTGGCGCGACTCTATAAGCTCAGCCAGAATCGATCCAGCTTTACATGGGTACCTGGAGAAATCTGGGGAGGGTAAACAGGAAGAGTGTGCGAAAGCACAGGATGGTTGGCCCCCCCCCCATTGCACTTTCTGGCTGAAGGGCCAAGAAACGGAGATCAGCGCCGCCGGTAGGGACTGTAAAGTCCAATGCCGTATGCTTTACCTTATCTTTTTTGGTAGACAAGTTCGAAGTGAAGTTTCTTGATAGTATTAGGACTATAGTATTAATTAGGAGGATATTAATTAATATTAATTAGGAATATAGTATTAAGAGAAATCTTTGCCCCTTTTTAATTTAAATTTCATGCAGAAGCAACACTGACATAAACTTTTTTTATTTTTTTGAGGAGAAGGGGGGGGCAGCCTTCCTCATATACGGAATTATTTCTGCTAGTTTTAAGTTTTAATGTCGCTCCTTACTTCCAGTTGATTTTTTTAAATTAATTTGTGACGGCTTTTCAAATAATGCTCTGAAATCCCCTCCACCAGAGGCGTAATTTGCTATGAGGCAGGAGGATGAATGCCCCTCAGACAACAGCCCCCCCCCAGTTGAAGTTTAATGTCTTTAAAAATCTTCTCATACCTAAGATATAATTACATAATTCAAGCATCCACAGAAACGGGTCAGTTTTCTGTAGTACATCTTTGTCTTTATGGTTCTAAATGGCTTACTTTTCAGTTTTCACTGTCATTTTTACTTTACTGGGGTAAATCAACACCAACTTCCTTTCCCCCAGGATTTTTGACGAAATTACGCCACTGCCTGTCCCCCTCCCGTGTAAAATTGCTCCTGGAAAGTTTCCCCAGAAACTTTCCTACCCATGGAAAACAAACAAGCTCAAAATCGCTCAAATTTTGGCAGTTAATCGTGACTTTTCGGCGTAGTAGGAAAAACAGTATTGGTTAAGAATTATCATAATCGGCCTTAACAAATACAGGTTCTATATATATGATCAAATAGAAGAGACAAAAACATAATTAAAAAAAAAACGCCTTGTAAGAGAGTTGAACCCTTGACTCTCTTATAAAAAGTACAACCCTCAAACGACTGAACTACCAACTCTGTTAAATCAATTTAATCTATTGATTTTTAACACTTTAATTACGGAACTTACAGCCATCAAAAACAAGAAGAACAATAGGGAATTCTTTTCGTAAGACAGGGGGAATTCTAATTTGAATGAATGAATATTTCGGCCCTATGTCGAAGCGCCGTCCTCAGCAAAACAAAAATATGTAAAATAAGAAAGACTTAAAACAACATGCGACCGATAAAACTTAAAACGATTTTTTTTTTTTTTTTTTAACAGTCCCAGCATCCTTACTTCAACCAGTTCAACCAGGACTGGTTGAAATCATAGCTGTATAACAAAAGTGGGGTTAGATCAAGATAAATTACTAGCCACACCAATGCCGAGGCTTATCATGTGTTGACAAATTACATGTTGATAATTTAAACATAAAATAAATTCAAATGAAACCCTTAAGGTCAATCTTATTTCTGCTAAAACGGTTGAGGGCATTCTCAATTTGGCATTTTCTACAATTTTGAAAACGTGAATTTTTTAGAACCAGCAAGTCTCTTCTGTTCCATTCTCTGCGATGATCCGGAAACAGCAACTTCTTTGGTTGCTGTTTCTGTCAATCCTCCAAACTAAAACCGTAATTCTAACCTCCAATTCACACTAAATTAGCATTTTCTCCATTCCGGTTTTGCGAAATACGGTAAATGGAGATTGGTTTTTACTTATTCAGTTTGCGGATTGGTAAAAAAAAATGCCACCAGATGTTGCTTTTGTGCAACATAGCTGAAAATAGAACAGTGGAGACTAACAGTTTCCAGGAAATGCACACTATGAGATTTGCAGACATTCTGAATGTTTGGAATTCTCATGTTGTAATTAGGAAAATGTCTTCAGTTTCAGGATGTAATGAAGGAATTACTTACTTACTCTTTTGTGTGTCAACCCAATTTGCTGCTTTTCTATCTCTAAGACTTTCTACTACAGTTCTAATGGCTTCTTCTGAAAGTTTTCCTGAAAGTAAGAATTGGGTAAGGTTTTATAATATACAAAAGTTGGGTTTTGTCTTAGTGTTAGGAATCGAAGCTATTCTTTTTTCTTTATAAGGAGATTCTCCCTTAAGCTTTTGACAATATCCACCCATGAGGGGTGAGAAACCAAATAGATCTATCAAGCATTGTTATATACAGCCAACGATTTTTTCAAATGAACTCATTTTTAAAAAAAAGCGAGTTTTCACTCCTTTGTGTTGAAAACTTTTTAGATTTTTGCCCTAATACCTCAAAATTTTTTCTAAGTGATCCACATTAACTTAGCAAGGCAGGTCCAACCCCTATTTCCCAATGTGCGCTGTGGGATGGGGGGGGGGCTTCTACGAATTTGGATGTCGGAGCTATAACCACTCATCTCATTGTAGCACAAAGCTGTCGGAGGCCAAAAATACCAGCCCAGAGCCGTTGCTTCTTCTCCACCCCATTTTTACATTAAGGGTAATATATGACTCAATGCTGCATATACATCAAAAACATACACTCGCATACAATTACATTATGCTGCCAGTATACACGATGATATACTGCAACTCAGCGCTACACCTTTGGTAGGATTAACTGAAATCAGAATAAATAAAATATATATTTAGGCCTACTACCTTGACAAAACAGCATTGTACATTTTATTTATAATGGGCCCAGTTATGCTTGCCAGATATGGAACGCTCGTAGTCATATGTCTAGGTGTTGTCAGCTGCAACTAGATCTCTGTGGGTCACTAGGTCTAAGTCTGTTACCCGACAAAGTTTGTTTCAAATACTCACGACAATGCATTTCTTTCTTTTAAGTAATCAGAGTGAGCTGTGTTCCTGCGTGTGTGTCATCTTGACAATTGGTGACAGAAGGGCAAAAAGCACCTCAGAAGGAGATAAGTGGAGGTGCTTATAAGAAATAGTCAGTGAAGACATATCAAATGCGACACACGTCAAATAGGTAGTACCTGGTCTCTGAGAATGCTATACATGTTCAAGGACTTCATCATTGAAAAAAAAAGAAAATACCAATAAATGCTTCCTTTTATGCAAGTAAAAATAGACTGGAATACAGGGGGAAGAGGCGTTCGTTCCATCCCATGTCAAACTCTCACCTCGTCCCAGGTTNGAGGCGTTCGTTCCATCCCATGTCAAACTCTCACCTCGTCCCAGGTTTCGATGGACTTTACATCATGGCTGTAGACTGATTCGGTGAGGAAATAAATGAAATCTGGATTCGGTTCAAACACAAGCTAAGTCCGAACTCGGTGAAAATTAGCTCAGTCCTGACTCAATACAAAAACGAGCGAAGTGATGATTCGGTGTGTTTTTGTGTTTAATTGTTTGTGTTTTATTCCATTGTCTTTTGTTTTGTGTTAATTTTAGTTTTTCGTTTTTTTTTTTTACTTTTGTACTCCACTTTTTCCCCTTTTGTAGGTGGATAGGAAATAAATTATTAATTTATAAAATGCCTTTTGACTTGGTGTGATAACTAGTAGCACAGTAAGATATTGATCGACAGTAGGTATTAACAAAAAGAAAGGTTTATGCGAGAATGTTTTGAATAAAGTTTTCGAGAATTTCCAAAATAATTAAGCAAACTACAGCACAAGACCTTGAGGATAAATTCTCAAATTTAATATATAATTTCAACCAGAAAATTATGAATGAGTGAATGTATTTCTAGATAAAAAAAGAAAAAAGAAAAAAAAAAGACATGTCCCTAGCGAAGTGAAAATTAAGTACAAAAACAAACAAAAATAAAAGCAGATGAGAGTGTATAAATTTAAACGAACAAATCAAGACTAAAAAAGCAAGACTAAACTAAATACAAGACACGACAAAGGAGAGACACACAAATAACAACGAAGAAAACAGCAACTAGATAATTGATACAAGAAAGCGACCTAGCATTCGTTTCCTATTAAATTTTTACAAAGTTTTTGAGTTCTCTTCTCCTTAATCATGCACGGAGCGGGGATACTGCAATAATTAATTTAAAAAACAAATTTTTTTCGCGGGAAGTAAAGAGCGAAGTTGAAACTTAAAACGAACAAAAAATTTTACTTCACAGCCTATCTAACATATATCAATAAAAATAGTACAAATAAACCAACTAATTATGTTTCCCTATGTTTCTAGGACTATATAAAACTAGCGCTTTACTGAAAACACAAAAGTCAAGTATAAAAAACAGGAATATTGATTTGGGAGTCAAAGTGGGTATGTAGCCTGACAACAATAGACTAATCTTTAAATTTTTTTTTATTGTCTTACACCAGTTGTGACATCAGTAACTTTCAGTATATAGAAATATTGGATTGATTTATCAGGTTAAATTTTTGTCTCGTCAGCTATAGTACCAAAAGTGAGTAATATACAATCTTAAATTGTAAGAAATATGCGTAAGTATTATTTGAAATGAAGATCAAATAAGATATAAAATGAACTCTGGAAATCCGGTTATTTCTCTCTATACAACAGTGAATTTGAAGCTATGACACAAATTCTAATGGTAGTCTATAGTCCTAATACTATCAAGATGGCTTTACTTCGAACTTGTCAACAAGCTAATCATGATATGTCATTTTCAGAACCAAAACAAGAGCCAGTCATTGAACTGAGCCATTGTGCAGAAGTGATACCAAGTTAAACGAAAACAAAATAAAGCAACCATCCTAAAATACTTTATTTTTATTCCGTAATAAGTGTCCTTAATTGGTTTGCTTTTACTATACAAAAACCCCTATATTATTTTTTGTTTTCAGTAAAGCGCTAGTTTTCTACAATCCTAGAAACATAGGGAAACATAACTAGTTGGTTTATTTGCACTAGTTTCATTGATATATGTTAGATAGGCTGTGAAGTAATAATTTTTGTTCGTTTTAAGTTTCAACTTCGCTCTTTACTTCCCTCGGAAAAACCTTGTTTTTTTTATTAATCTTTGTTCGTTTTTGAATAAAATTTAATGTAGAAACAACGCTGCCATAATCTTTTTTATTTATACGGAATAATGTATGTTCGTTTTAAGTTTTAATTTCACTCTTTAGTTTCAGTTGAAAACTTATTTTTAATATAATTTCTGATTATCCCCGATCTAGAAGAGATAAGACACCTAGAAAATACTGCAAACGATCTTGACAGCTACGAAAAACTTTCAGTCTATAACATAAAGTTCATTATCCATACTTTGCAAAACAAGACATGTTTTTCAGGAACATTTGTTTTTCGATTAGCAAAAAGCTGTTTTTACTCGGCTGACTTAGCCTGAAAAAGCCATAATGAAGACAGGGCTTTATAAATCACCTACAGACTAGCAGAAACTAAAAGGCTACCATAACAAAAGAGAGCTGTTTAAAGGCTCATTTAAAAGCTTATATTTATACCTAATCGCTTTTTGTAAATTTGACTTGGTAGCACATTCCCATAAAATGCGCTTTCGGTTGTTTCCCCCATTTTTGTCAATGAAAAAAGTGCCTTTTCCAATGAAATTACCAAAATATGGTGTTTTTCAAAACCTAGGCAGGAGCAAAAAACTCAGGGGCAAGGACGTCCCTTTCCCTCAATTACCGCCGTTAGAACTAGCACACAGGCCCCATCGTAGGGTGAAGTTTGAAGATTCAATTCAAAACTGTTGGTCATTCAAGCACAATTTTTGCTAGATCTTCGGTTAAAAAGTCTTAGTTTTAGTTTTTTTTTTTTGCAGTAATTTTTTACTTTTAAGATGAATAGGCGACTTATGAAACTTACTAAGAGGGTCTGGAGGGGGAGTATATGTGAGGGGTATTATAAACCTCCAGTTAAGAGCTTTGGACCATAATTATTACAATGGTACCGTTCTAGGTTGCAGCTACCGCTGCAACCATGATCTTTGCTCGTTTTTTTTTTATTAAAATGTAATGTAGAAACAAAACTTTTATGATCTTTTTATTTACACGAAATAATTTCGGTTCGTTTTGAGTTTTAATGCATCTCCTTACTTTCAATTGAAACCTTCTTTTTTTTATATAATTTCTAATCATCACCGATCTAGGGGAGATAAGACACCTCTAGAGAATACTGCCGACAATCTCGACAGTTACGAACAACTCACTTTACAACAAAAAGTTTATTATCCATACTTTACAAAACAATACATTTTTAGGCACAGAAATGCAGCAACAGGTAAAATTACACAGTGGTCTTGGCCATGATGGAATTGTCTTCTCATTGTGTATTCATTCATGATCAATTAGTTAGGTTTGTAGCATGTTTTTCTACAAGGATAAAAAGCCATATTACGTGGTTATTACTTTTTTAAGGAAAATAGAAGATCGGACAATTCAATTATGTTATACTAATTTCATAATCTAAATATTTGGCGAAATTCGGTGAATTTCTTTCTCTTCGATCTCTTAGAAATCATTTTGCGAGCTTCGTGTCGGCTGACCGTGTTAAAGACAAAATTTTCATTGCAAATTCTACCAAGGAACTAGCTAACATTGAAATTTAATAAATGGTAGAATTTGTAAAACCTAATAGATATGATCAATAGCTTTTAAATGAGCAATTAAACACCTCTTTACGATGGTGTGGCAGCCTGCTAAGGTTGCAGTAGCTTCCTGATGAGCAGACGATTTATGAAACTTATTAATGGGGATGGGAGGGGTAATAAGGGGGGGGGGCTTCTTGTAAACCTCCAGTGAAGAGTTTTGGAACATAATTATTACGATGGTACCATTTTACGCTTCCAAGTTTTTCCACTTAAGAAGTGGCACCAAAAGTGTTGTTTTTAGTGCTATATAGCACTTACCTATGGTGACGAAAGCTCGTAGATGAGTAATAACTTTAAAATGAGCCATTAAACACCTCTATAAGAAGTTCTCATAGCCCACGGGCTCCAGCTTTTGCACTTTAGACATGCCACCAAAGGTGCCATTTGACAGTTGCAGAGGGTGGAATTTATAGGAAGAACGTAGACGTGAGCGATATTAGCTATTAAATATAAGTCTACGATGTTCTCGTAGCCCGACAGCCCCAATCCTTGAGAAATGGCACAAATAGTGCCAATTTTAGTGCCAAGTGGCACTTGTAGATAGCAGAATTTACAAAAAGCACGTAGATATGATGAATAGCTTTTAAAGAATGCATTAAGTATCTCTCTATGATGTCCTGGTAACCCACTAGGCCTGGAAAAAAAAGAAGAAAAAAAGGGAGTCAGATAAGTGATACTAATGCAAAAAAAAAGTGATGTTCAAGGAGGGGACTTTAATTTCTCTTTTCAAGGTTTTCGACCATGCTGATTCCAATGGTACACTTTTCATTTTGATCTGACGCCATTTTCGAGGGGTTTCACAGTTTTTTGAAATCACCATAAATTTCTTTTCGCAATAGACTTTTACTTTTAAGACGAACCAAAATAATAGTTACCATTCCTCAATTAGTGTTGGATGGCAATTCGTTTCCACCAAGCAGTTTTTTCCTAAACATGTTTTTTGACTTTTGATTCTGACCATCTTAAAGCGTTCATAGAGAATTCTCCCAACGGACTAATGAGAGTTACTAAGGGGGCTGGGAGGGAGAGTATACGGTGAGGGTCCCTTGTAAATCTCCAATTAAGGGTTTTGGACCATAATTATTACAATGGTAACGTTTTATACTTCGAACCTTTTCAACTTAAGAAGTGGCACAAAAGATGCCGTTTTTGTGCTATTTGGCACTTACGGATGGCAAAACTGATTAAAATCACGTAGATATGAGCAATAGCATTCAAATCAGCCATTAAACATCTCTTAAAGAAGTTCTGGCAGTCCACTAGCCCCAAGCTTTTCCACTTAAGACATGGCATCAGTAGTAACATTTTTAGTGCCATTTGGCAGTTGCAGGTGGTGGAATTCATAAATAAAACGTAGATATGAGAAATAGCTTTTATGTAAGCTATTAAACATCTGTCTACGATGTTTTTGTAGCCCGATTGCCCCACCCCTTTAGAAATGGCACATAATGTGCCATTTATGTGCCATATGGCACTTGCAGATGGTGGAATTTATAAAAAGCACGTGGATGTGTGAAACAGCTTTTGAATGAGCCACTAGGCATCTCTCTATGATGTTGTGGGAAACCGCTAGCCCTGGGGAAAAAAATGGAAGAAAAGGACACAGACCAGTGCTACCCATACAAAAAAGTGATTTTCTTATTTTTTAAGTTTGTGGACTGTTATTTCCCTGAATGAGCTTTTCGACTATGCTGATTCCAATGGTACACTTTTCATTTTGGTCTGAGCCCATTTTCGAGGGGTTTCATGTTTTTTTCGAAATGACCATAAATTTCTTTTCGCAATAAACTTTTATTTTTAATACAACCCGAAATAATAGTTACCATTCCTGAATCAGTGTTACATGGTAATTTTTTTCACTAGGCAGTTTTTTTTCTAAATGCGTTATTTAACTTTTGGTTACTATGGGCCGTAGTTCGCTCTTCACTAGGTTGCAGCTGCCGCTGCAACCATGATGACTATTAACTGAGCTAAGCTTCCAGGGAATTATGGCAGCGGAAATCTATGAATCAGCAGAATGAAGAGCGCATCATACACTTATTTTTATCTGACAGAAGAGGTTAAAACGGGGAAAGCGTTAACACATATGGTGCTATTGTTACCACGAAAAAGTGGACTTGAGTCTACAGACCCAAAGAATTCTTCAAAAAAAAGCATACTGTAAGCTTTACTGATAAAAGCATACTGTAAACTTTTCGGGCATTTCTAGGAAAGCAACAATTAATGAATAGGATTTGACATTACAACTAATAGGCAGAAAAACACACGTTTTGTTGAATGACAGGCTTACAACTTTTCAAGTATTACTCTGGAGGTAGGATCACTCCTGTTACGGGCAAAACCTGTTGCCCCGAAATGTCCTTCGAACATAAAAGGCGTTTTGTACATTTCAATCATCGATTAATGAAGAACATGTTGATTTAACGTCACAACCAATAGGTGGGTCAAGATATGTAATGCGTGTATCTTAACGTGCCAATATACGTTTTATAACGTTGTCCCCGAGTTATACTTAGGAGGCAGGATCGTTCCAATTATTGTTAAAAAATATAACCTCAGCATTTTCCCATATGAATTTTTAATCGCTGCGAAAACCTCTTCGAAATGGGAAAAAGTGACTTAATCGTCAGCATAATTAAACACTATTAAATCAAGGTCAATTTGCAGAAAACCAAAGTTAACCCCATGCTTAATTTCAACAATACTTTTATTGTAAAAAGACGGCAAAGAATAGGAAAGCTCCTTGGCAGATCCCTTTACGTAGTGGGATAATCTGACACAATTTTCATCTCAATCAGCACGCTAATGTTAATTATCACTTTATGTTTTCGATCCAGGCCAATAAAAAAAAAACTGACTTATCAAGACCAAAATTATACGCATTCAACAACAGCTGGCTATGAAGGGCAGGTCGGAACGGCCGACGTACATCTAAAACCGTAATAACAAAAATCTCCCGTCTGATCATACTCGAGGAGATTATAAATAAAGTGATGCACACATTCTCTACTGCTACCTTTAGAACTATCACAAACAGTAATGTGTCGATACGATTTACACTGAGATAAATCTCTACCTTTTTTGGAGTGATAAAATTCCAAATATACAACTGGCTAATTGCTAGAAAAATGTGGAATAATTTTAGGGTAATAGATTGCAAAGCAGCAGAAAAAGCCTTGAGAAGGAAAGTAAGACACGTGAATAGCGAAAAACACTTTAATCATGGAAGAACAGAGAAGAGGACAAGTAGTTTCTGAGTGAAAATAAACATTGAGACGAAGTAGTCAATCTGCTTTGGACTTCTNAAAAAAAGAAAAGCGATCTTGATGAAGTTACATACCATGAATTTCATTGAATTCATGATTTCAGGCAATACAGACAAAGATGTTTGAACGAATGCGATACTTTTGGGGAGAGGGGTCTGAAAGGTGGATTTTATATCTAACCAATTGTCATAGAATATCAGGACAGGTTTCATCAGCAATAAAACTGAGATGCCTAGTATTTTTTTAAATTAGCAAAAGAAATCACACAACAGCAAACTTCCGGTCTGTGCATTTCCTGACGCGAAAGGTCAATGGTAGCTCCTCTTCTGTTGCAGAACACTGTATTTGCACTAACTGTATTTGAACAAACTGTATTTGAACAATTTGCAGAAACCTGATGCAGAACATAAAATATTACAATTATATGTGCGCCTGCCTAAAGGGAGGGGGATACTTAAGTTTTAGTTTTTTACTGTTCGGCAGCAAGAAAAATCACAGGCAAGCGAGGAAAGTACGATTAAGCAAGTTGGTTTCAGGATTCTCGAGTAAATTTCCGAACATCACAAATCTTGGTTTTTCATTAAAGCTTAATTTTGGAAAAACAGAAAGATGTTCTGAAGAGCCAAGTTCCCCTATTTGCAACGAAATAACTAGTAAAATTAAACGAACGTTTCTCTCGTACAACCGGTTCAACGTTGTCAGTACTATTCTTAGCTCCAAAATTCAATTTGCTGCAATGATTAATGGTGTCAAATTCTCCAAAATCTGCCCTTAGCAAACACCACAAGCTTTGTTATCCATCCAGAAACTTATCAAGTTCAGGTTGACAAAAATTACAGAATGACGCAAGGACAAGTTACAGAGTTCTAAACAGATTTGCTTCAGCTTGTAGGCTATCAAGGGATTCCACATTCCTATCACAGGTGCACACCAATTGTAGAATTAAAAAAAGAAAAACTAGCGCTTTAAACAGAGCTTGCTTGAAGTTTTTAAAGAAGTATAATCGTTTCGCAAAAAGTTATCGGTATTATCCCATTGAAAGAATTAGAAGAGTTTTATAATTTAGTCTATTTTCTGAAGACTACTTATAAAATTTCCTGTCCCCAGGAGAGCATCTTGTTTTTTTAGGTCGGTTTTGTATTTTTCAGTAAACTGCTAGCTTTTAAAAAATCTATAATTATTGAAAAATGTGAATCGATTTACTTGAGTTATTTTGTAGAAATATCTTGTGTAATCTACAAAACTATGATTTTTGCTCGTTTTAAGTTTCAAGTTTGCTTTTTACTTTCGTGATATTTTTTTATTTTTATTAACGCTTTAAGAAATATTTTGCGGAGAGAGGCATAAAGACATCAAGACATGGCTATTTGTAGAAAAAACCAAGACAGATAATCCGAGTGATTGAGAGGCAAGTCTAGGATAAGCCCTTTTTAGGATTGTATAAAAATCATGTTACTTNATTTGTTGATAGATAAGTCTATCTATCATCCATACATGTGTACTCTACACATAAGTACTGTACTCTATGTACTTCATTTTATTAAGTACTCTAAATCTAAAAACAACAACCCGTCTTTGGGCCAGACAAATCTTTCAGACCTTATCAAAGACCAAAACAACTTGCTAATTGACTTCAGAATAACTTGACCATATTGACTTTTAATCAATTGACGAAAATACTTGCATTTGATGGCATTAATTTTTTCCATGAAGGAGTTGTATTTTATGAAGAGAAATTGGGACTTCTTGGAAGGGTGTAAAGAGGGAGGCTTTGGATAGATTGAGACGGAGGAGGAGCGTTTGCAGTTATGTTGGCCTCAGGTGGCTTGGTGCGGCAATGAGTTAGTAGTAGCGGTAGTAGTATTTTTACTTGCTTGGCATTAGTCATTAACAAGACAAAATTTGACTTCTCTATGCAATTCTCAGACTTTCAAAATCCCACGTCACCGAAATGGATTTTTTTTATTGCTTTTAAAATCATTTTTCGGGAATACATTTTTTTTTTAAATTGGATTGTTCCTTGACATTTGAATTTTTTCGAAATTTTTAATCTTTTTTTGAGAATCTTTCTTTTTATGCTTGATTATTCCTTGAAATTTGAAATTACTGAAATTTTTAATGCTTTTTTTGTAAATTTGATTATTATTTTAGGCAATACAAGTCCTTTAATGAGGAGAATGAATAAACATTCTAAAACTTCATAAGAAAACAGCAAATCTTCTAAAATGTTCTAAAACTTCATGAGAAAAATGTAGGGTTTGTTAAGACGAATTAATCATCAGATCGTTTGTGTACAACAACAATGTAGTCACTAGATATTTAATGTTTTAGATTTTGTTGCTGAAACTGAGCCACGTTAAGTGTGGCGGTGCTCACCTATATTAAAAAATGAATACTCCTCTGCAAAATTCGCAGGATGTTTAACAACATCTTACCTCAATTTAACCAAAATGAACCGTAGAAATGGCAACCACAATTTTCTAAGAGCCCTTGTTGAAGCTGTGTAACAAGTTTTGCTTTCTTATAAGCGTTTCACAAGCATGTTTTTCATATGGTTTGCTTTTTTGTATACACAGAAACATAATATTTGTATGGTATTTTAGACAGATAATTATTTGTTAGTCGATGATTTTAACATCGAACAAAACCATAGTTCTAACCCAGCTGTAACCCATATTCAATGGTTTTAACCTCAAAAAATTAATCCGCTTAAATTATTCTACATCCTAATCTTTGGTTTTATTACAGGTATTGGATGTATTTTTCCTTTTATTTCAATCCATTTAAGAAAAGTTGGCTTATCGGATAACGAAATTGGAATTCTCACTTCTATGACTTCACTCAGTTCATTCCTGGCCTTGCCGTTATTGGTACTGGGAACGCAATCCAAGTTAGGCTTACGAGCAAGCATTGCAGTCGTTTGTATCTTCAACTTCTTCTTGTGTAAGACTCAATTGCATTGTTTTATTGGTGATTTATAACTCTGATATGGCCATTTAACTGTGAAGATTATTTCGATTTTGGCAGTCACCGTTTTCGACTGTCCATAAAACAGAAGTGGTCTTTAGAGAGAAAAAAATATTAAAGATATGATTTGGTAAAACAGCAAAACAAAAAAAAATGAAAATAAAGATAGGCAATCCTAAAAATAAAGTATTATTTACATAGCCTTCGTTACCTCTTATCTCTAGTTTTTTTTTCAGTTGCCGAATTTCGTTCCTGTAAATCCGTATAAAAGCATCTATGCAATCGCTTTTTTTTCAGAGTCCAGCAACAGGGGCATTGAAGGACATTGGCATAGTTTTGCTAGCTTAAAATCTCATACAGTAAATTTTAAAACCAATCAAGTTTCAAAAGGCGGGGCTATTTGTCTATGCAGAAATAATGAATATCAAAGGAAAGCTGATGGAAATCAAGTTTACCGTACTTTTATTGTTGAATAATAAACTCTTTTTTTTCTCTTTTGCCCAACTTTTTGCTTGCTGTAGTATATTAGTTTTTGCAAGTGAGATTTAAATTTTCATTTTAGTATTATGTAATTCTTTTTTTTGTATTGTTTTATGAAGGCTGATAACCAAAGGCTACTAATTACTGAGCATCTGAATGTGATACTCAATTTGGCAATTGATTAACACTAATGTTGACTTTGCATGTCAAGATTAACGAAAGAAACATAAAACAAATACAATCTAGTACACAGGGCCGTATCCAGGATTTTTTTCTCAGGGGGATATTTTTTTTGGGAGGGGGGGGGGGGGGAAAAGAAATTTTTAAAGAAGCATCAAAAATTTGTTTATTGGCATTTTTGTTATATTTTTTCGAGTCAGACGAGCATTTCGAGTGGGGTTCAAACCCCTTAAACCCCCCTGGACACGGCCTTGGTGGTACAAGAAAAATAAACAGTTGCTCTTAGTGTTTACAAGAATATAGCATGCATGAGGCCGCCTAACATTATCATGGATATTTCGTCCTTTTTATGCTCATAGCATTGTCTAACAAGACTTGCTTATAAATCAGCCGAAGAGGCTCGTTTCTCTTGATTTAAAATACCAAATGTTAGCTGGAAAAGTACTTAGCATAATGAAATCCTTAGAAAGAAATCAATTCCCATGCTAAATGTTAGAAATCCTAAGGCTAAAACACATTTTTTAATGCCAAATACTAACCATGTAAATGAAACAAAGACTGATAAAGCGGGTTACGAAAGGGCAGAATATTGCACACAATTTGTTTGGTGTAATTAGCTTTAAGAGCATTTACCTTATTATTTACATTGATTAGCAACTGTCTAACACATAGTTATACAGAATCCAAATTATTCTGTGGAATCTGCAGGGCCGGATTTAAAGCTTTGACGCTTCTAGTCCCATGCGTTTTTGCCGCTCCGTTTTTGCAAGATTTTCGGGAAAATTCCCGAAAATTCGGGTACATTTCAGTACAGTGACGGGTACATTACAGTTGGGTACAGACCCTAAGGGGCCTGGGAATCTGTAGTTTTTTCTAAAGAACTGGTTGTTTTTTTTTTCAAACAATTGAAGAATCTATTTCTAACATTTTGCTGATTGTGGTAGGTGGTAAGTAGTGACGCTTCTTCTTTTCATTAATAAGCTTAGCGGCAAATCGTGCGGTAATTTATAGGAAGGCGGGGAAAATGTAATGCCATCTATTCTAATAACTACTTAGCACTTTGTTTAACGACGTTGTATTTTCTCGACATGCAGATATAACTCAATTCTGTTGATCCATGTTATATTGGCTTATTTGTCTAACTCTTAACATGTCTTTGTCTTTTCCAGGCTTTTTGTTGCTTGTTGCACCCAAATATAAACTTTTCCTTGATCCTTCTCAGCCATCAAGATTTGCTTGCTCTGAAAATGGAAGTGTCATAATCCAGAAAAAATGCAGCGAAGCATGTTACCAAAATGACATACCTCGGCAGATTATACTGCATTCTTGTAAACTCCTTGAACCGAATAGTCTTCCCGAGCAGGGAATTGGGATAGAGGATATTGAGGCAGTCAAAGTTTTTTCTGCGTCAGATAATATCACACAAAACGAATCGGATTTTCCATCTAGTGGTAATATATTTGGATTCTATTAATATTTGGCAAACTTGATTGCGTTCTACTCTCTTTGAATCTATGTTTCTTAAGCGAGAAATGTTCGAACGTTTTTGTTTTATTTTGCTCATTGCTCGTTAATCTTCTTGTTTTGTAATTTCTCCACAAAATATTCTTAAATATTGTTTTATGGACTTCCATGGACTTCGAATTTTTTTTTTTTTTTTTTAGATTTTAAAGACTCTGTGATCCAGTCACATTATTTTCAACTCTTTCCAATCATTTCCAATACCAAATCAACTCTTTTTTCCAGAAAAAATGCACCTTTGTCCAGCATTCTCAAACTGTCTGTCAAATCAAAATATCTTTAGTTCAATTCTTACGCAGCAGCGTATCAAGGACAGTAAAAATAAAATGTGATTCTTTAAATTGGTTAAGTGAGAACTTATACAACCATGTGCGCCTTAAAAAGCTAAGAAAATCCAGGAAACATAATCTTTTAGTAAAGAAGAGTATGGTTAATAAAAGTGATATTTTCTGAATAAGAAGAAAATAATAATTCCACTAATATGTGAAATACATTTAAACACTAAAGGGATAAACCTAAAAAAAAATTGAATAATAGGTCTTTCTACCATGATGTTCTTGTAGGTAAATCAATTAACTAATAATTTGCTGTTTTAATGCCTAGTGGGCTCTGAGTTTGAAAGAAGAGACTTGTGTGAAAAAGCAGCAGAAAATGAGCGCAAAAAATATGTCACCATGTAGCACTAGAAAAGTAACTTTCCTGACTGCTGTAGCAAAAGACAAACACTGCCATTGACTGTGAGTAAAATTAAGAAAAATCGGCGATTGAATGATTAAATGATGCAAAGCTATAACCCTAATTCTCATTTTCTTCTCATTTCGAAAATATCACTATTACTTAATTTTTATCACATAAAAACACAAATATTGAATTTATTTTTTTGCTTAAGACACCCGAGGAAAAGAAAATAGACGTGATGCATTCGAATGTTATCGTCTGTTGAAAGATCACCTGGTTGTATGGGTAAACCATTCCGTTGAACGTTAGACTAGCCTATGCTGTGCAGACAGAAAAAATGTTGTCAAATCGCAAAAATGGTTTACGCTAACATTTTTTTATGGTGTAGTTTGACAACAGGATAGAAAATCTGTGCAAGACAAAAATCTTCATAATTTTTTAACAACCAAAAAAAAATCACAGAAACTCCTGGTTTTCAGGTATGAATACACCTAAGATAAGGCCAGGGGGATAAAAACTTTTTTTTTGTGTCCTCGGTATTTTTATTATACAACCATATATTAACCAAGTCAGTACATAATTAGTAACGCTCGTAAACGGTTCTTATCTTCTAAGTCTTTCTCCTTTGTCTCTATCCATGTCTCTGTACTTATATTCACTCCTGCTTTAGCGTCTTGGGTGCTTAGTATACATTTCTGTGGATATACGTTTCACGTTAGAGTAATTACCCACCTAGAGAACAAATTCTCTGCATGTGTTCTCCATTTCGTTTAATACTGACTTGGCTTTCGCTGCATGTTTTCTTAACAATTGACCTAAAGACCCCCGAACTTTTTTGCTTGAGGCTTAAGTTGTCTCCAGAGAACACAACGGAACACAATAAGTTTTACTTTGTATTGTGAAAGCTTTTCTAATTCTAGTAGATAGTCTCTCTAGTAGGCGTGCCAATGACCTGAATCTAGGTGTCCCACAGAGGCCTGAATGACACAAACTCCAAAAGGCAAAACTACGACACAAACACTTACTCTTTACTAAGTTCAGTTGAGCTCTAGCAACCTCATCTCAAAGATGTCCTAACAACAACAGATTAGAGTAACTTGACATTTTGAGGTTTTCATAGCTTCAAGTATAAAAACGGTCTCTAGGTAATTTGTCAGTTTAGGTCTAGGTAAATCTAAAAGCGCTGGATGGAAAATATCCGCCTTTCTTGGACAAATAGCCGAAGAAAAATTTGATATTACTGAACGCTTGTTTTTTAGGAACATTTCACAAATTTGCTCTTGTTTTGCTTTTGGTTAGATTCTATGGGCGGGAGGAGGGGTCAAATATATTTGTTGAACATTTCATATAAAACTTGTGTTTCTGCAATTCAAAGGTGGCTCGTTTAGGACTTCACTATATTTGTCCAATAGGGCTGACATTGGGAAACTCCGAGAATTTCATTTGAACTTTAAATTTATACAGCTAAAACATTTCCTCGTGCACAAGATTGTTTCATAATTTTTTTTATGTTCAAGAAAGTTCTTATTTTCTGTAAATTTAACAATCCTGAAAAGATCTTGGGAATCTTAAATGACCTCCGGGTAGTTTAGTTACTTTCTACGCATATATATGGGACTTGTGAATTTTCACACTCAGACATATCAGTATGTTTATCTCTAGTGGCACAAAATGCCAAACTATTGTAGATAATTTTATCGCTTCTTTGTTATAAACAGGTCTGAGACTATATATTATGTATTTCATCGTTTGGATTTTTGCAATTCCATTTACAATTTTTTTTCCAGGAAAATCATTTTCAAATTGTAAGTACCTTGAAAGGTTTAAGAAAGTCAAATATTCTCTCATGTACGAACTAGACATATAGAGCTAACAAAAGAACACCCTAAGTGGACTGCCTAGTCTGGATAACACTGCTGCTATAGTCAAGGTCATTCCCTTTTGAGGACCAATGAGCTCTATCAATGCCAGGCACTTTGAGGATCGATGAACTGTATCAAGGCCAGACACTCGAATGTCACTGTACTTTCTAGCCTTGAGAGTTATTAGTGAAATAAGTTCTTACAAAATCGATTTCCTTAGCCCTGAGCGTGGATATAAAAAACTTGGTGTAGAGTTAGTATCACAGTTCCACATAAATATTTGAATAGCTTACACTGTTTAAAGTTTGAAAAACCTTCTATTATTAAAAATAAGTGGTTTCCAAACAATGAGCTCTATCAAGGCCAGGTACTCTTGGGAAACTAGGAACTGTATCAAAGCAAGCCACTTTTGAGAATCAATGAACTATATCAAGGCCAGACACTCTTGAATGCCACTGCCTTGAGAATTAGTAGTGCAATAAATTCTTACACAATCAATTTCTTGGGCCTTGAGTGTGGATATAAAAAACTTGATGGAAACACCATAATTTGGGTCATTGACCTACATAAGGAAGTAGCAAAAGGTATCTCATTTGAAAAATTCATACCTGGGCAAGAATATCAAGATAAATTCAAACCTGTCAGAATATGATTAGCTCAAAGGGTTGAAATTTTAATCGCTTGCAGAACCATCCTTAGAAATCAAGTGGTGACGAAGTTATAATTCCAAATGACAATAATATGAATTTTTTTATTTGTATTGAATAAAACCGGTAAAAGTTTTAAATTTTAATCTCTAACCAACTAAAGGTAAATCTGAGAGAATGTTGACTCCCACACCACATTGTATATTTTTCAGAATATGATTAGCACTATATTCATCCTTCCCAAGTCAATTGATTCAAGTACAGAAAAGCGATTAGGATCAACCTAACTTCACGTCTTGGCTTTGGTCGCTATAATACACAAGTACCAAGTGAGGAGTACAGCTAATATAAAATATTGTTTAGTATTTGAGTATGCATAAAGTAGAAACTAATAAGTCGTATACATTCTAGGTAATGATACAACAGCCCTTAGTCATCCTTGCTCCAACCTCCAAGGGCACCAAAACTCTCTCCCCCAACTTTTTGGCCCCTCCTCCTATTTTTTATTTTTTCCAAATTAAATTTTTTGGACGTTTTTTTAATTTTTATTTTTTATATTTTTTAACATAGAAATTTATTTCAACTTTTTTATATGTGTTAAAATGATATGAAATATACCTAAAACAAAAAAAGTTACATTTAATATTTTCGAAATACGAAATGAGAATGATATAAATGTTAGTCACGATTTTTGCCATTAGAAAAATAATATTTGTAGTAAAACTTTTCTTTTTTTGGACTAAATTTTTGTTGGACTTGGAAATTGTTCAACTTTTTCTGCGGATGTACCAGTGGTACTCTATGGCTAGTCATCGACATCACCCCAGAATAGAATTTTAATATCATTGAAATAAAAGAAATAAAAAAAAACTAAATAAAAAAATTAAAAAAATAATAAAAATATCATTACAAATAGGGTTTTTCCTAGAACGAAAAAAACGAATATCATATGTATGCCATTTTTATTTTCTATTTTAAAAGTCTCACAAGTGAATTTATTTGGCACTTAGAATTTTCGGACTGGTGTAAATGGTTGTTGGATATTATTTCTTTATATAGCCGATCCGTAATGCTCTATGCCTGGCCATTGACACTACCTAGTTTATTGTACGTATTTATTCAATCAATATTTTTGTATATTGTAAGGATAAACACTTGCATTATATTTTTTAAAAAGTGAATATGAAATATTCGAAACATTGTGGGTGCACATGATAAGCTTGTCGTTGCGTTGAATGCTGACAAAGACAAATATTAGAACTATGAAACAAGTACTAGTGGTAACACTACTGGAAATGTATGTGTGCGTAGTCATGACGGTGAGTGAAATACATTTTTACCATAGTCTGAGAGACATGAATCGAATTATTTTTTGAGTTAGAGACAAATAAAGGGGGAATTTATCAAGATTAACTCAAACACAGATACTACTAGCAGCTCACAAGTGTCCCAAATAGGTGAATAATATTTTTACCTTTTCTGACAGGGATGAATCGAATTCTTTTTAGAGTTAGAGAAATACGAAGTGGGAATTTATCATGAATCACTCAAACACAGACACTACTATCAACTCACAAGTGTTTTACTAGAGTCTGAAATAGGTGGAATAGATTTTTTTCATATTCTGAGAGAGATGAATCAAATTCATTTTAGAGTTATAGACATAATAAGAGGGAATTTTTCAATATTCACTCAAATAAAGACACTACTATCAACTCAGAATGGTTTATTTTAATCAGAAATAGGTGAATTATATTTTTACTATAATCTGAGAGAAATGAATCAAATTCTTTTAGAGTTAGAGACATATGAAATGTTAATCTATCAAGATTCACTTTAACACAGAGACTATTAACAGCGAAAAATTAGTTTACTAGATTCTAAAATAGGTGAATTAGAATTTCACCATAAAATGAGAGAGATGAAACGAATTCTTTTTAGAGTTAAAGACGTCTGAAATGGGAATTTATCAAGATTCAGTCAGACCGAGACACTACTATCTGCTCACAAGTGGTATACTAGAGTCTGAAACGGGTGAATTAGGTTTAGATGAATCGAATTCTTTCTAGAGATAGAGGCATATGAAGTGGGAATTTATCACGATTCAGTCAGACAGATACTACGATCAGCTAACAAGTGTTGTACTAGAGTCTAAAATAGGTGAATTAGGTTTAGATGAGTCAAACTCTTTTTAGAGTTAGTGACATATGAAGTGGGAATTTATTAAAAGTCAGTGAGACACAGACACTACTATCAGCTCACATGCGGTATACTAGACTCTGAAAAAGGAGAATTAGGTTTAGATGAATGGGATTCTTGGTCGAGATAGAGAAATATGAAATGGAAATTTATCAAGATTCAGTCAGACACAGACACTAGTTTTAGCGTATAAGTGGTATACTAGAGTCTGAAATAGGTTAATTAGGATTAGATGAATCTAATTCTTTTTAGAAACATATGAAGTGGGAATTTATCAAATTTAGTCAGGTGTCTAGAGTCTGAAATAGGTGAATTGGATTTTTACCATAGTCTGAGAGAGATGAGTCGAATTCTTTTTAGAGTTAGAGACATTTAAAGTGGGAATTTATCAAGGTTAAGTCGAACACAGACACTGCTATCAGCTCACAAGGGGTTTGCTAGAGTCCTAAATAGGTAAATTAGATATTTATTATAGTCTGAGAGGGATGAATCGGATTCTTTTTAGAGTTAGAGACTTACGAAGTGGAAATTTATCATAAATCACTCAAACACAGAGACTACTATCAACTCACAAGTGGTTTACTAGAGTCTGAAATAGGTGGAATAGATTTTTATCATATTCCGAGAGAGATGAATCAAATTCCTTTTAGAATTAGAGACATATAAAGTGGGAATTTTTCAATATTCACTGAAACACAGACACTACTATCAGCTCAGAATGGTTTATTCTAATCCAAAATAGGTGAATTAAAATTTTACTATAGTCTGAGAGAGATTAATCAAATCCTTTTAGAGTTAGAGACATATGGAATGTAATTTATCAAGATTCACTCAAACACAGACACTATGAGCAGCCAAAAAGTGGTTTACTAGATTCTGAAATAGGTATAAGAGTTTCACCGTAATCTGAGAGAGATGAATCGAATTCTTTGTAGAGTTAAAGACATCTGAAGTGGGAATTTATCAAGATAAACTCAAACACAGACACTATCAGCTCACAAGTGGTTTACTAGAGTCTGAAATAGGTGGATTAGATTTTCACCATAGTCTGAGAGAGAGATGAATTGAATTCTTTTTAGAATTAGAGACATATGAAGAGGGAACTTACCAAGATTCACTCAAACACACACACTACTATCACGCCACGAGCGGTTAACTAGAGTCTGAAATAGCTGAATGAGATTTTTATACCATAGTCTGAGAGAGATGAATCGAATTCTTTTTAGAGCTAGAGACATATAAAGTCGGGATTTATCAAGATTCACTCAAACACAGACACTACTATCAGCTCAGTAGTGATTTTCTAAAGTCTGAAATAGGTAAATTAGATATTTACCATAGTCATAGAGGGATGATTCGAATTCTTTTTAGAGTTAGAGACTTATGAAGAGGGTATATATCAATATTCACTCAAACACAGACACTACTATCAACTCGCAAGTA
>JAQQPU010008105.1:26448-36646 GCA_029168905.1 Artemia sp. Kazakhstan ARC1039 | reverse complement strand
ATATATATATATATATATGACACCTGACTTTTTCTTATCTGACCTTTGAGCTATTTTAAACACAATGGCTATCACAAAAGTGTTATCGGATGGGTCTGGGGAAAAAAGGAAGTGGAGGGGCTAGTTGCCCTCGGATCTCTTTTGAATCTAATAAAGTGAACTACAACTTTCAGTTTCCAATCAAATGAGCCCTCTCTGAAGTTTATACGAGTATACCTTTCATAAGAACCATATATGCCCCATGGACATAATTTACAGTGCCTACCCCCGGGTCCTGTGGGGTTGTGTCGACAACGGAGTTTTTATTATCTGGCCTTTGAACTATAGAGGGGCTAGTTGCCATCCGATCTCTTTTGACTCTTAAAAATTGAACTAGAACATTCAATTTCCAATCAAATGAGCTCTCTCCAAAGTTTATACGATAATCCCTTCCATAAGAACGATATATGCCCCCAGCTTATAGCTTACAACGCCTACCTCCAGGCCCTGGGGGGTTGCGTCGACACCTGACTTTTTCTTATCTGAACTTTGAACTATTTTTAACAAAAGGGCTATCTCATAATTTTTATCGGATGGGTTTGGGAAAAAAAGAACGTTGAGGGGCTGGTTGCCCTAGGATCTCTTTTGACTCTTAAAAAGTGAACTACAATTTTCAGTTTCCAATCAAATGAGCCCTCTGAAGTTTATACGAGCATACGTTTCATAAGAACCATATATGCCCCATGGATATAACTTACAACACCTACCGCCGGGCCCTGGCGGGTTGTGTCGACAACGAGATTTTGTTATCTGACCTTTGAACTATAGGAAGGCTAGTAGCCCTCCGATCTCTTTTGACTCTTAAAAATTGAACTAGAACTTTCAATTTCCAATCAGATGAGCGCTCTCTGAAATTTAAACGAGCATCTTCCATAAGAACCCTATATGCCCCCAGGACATAACTTACAACACCTGCCCTCAGGCCCTAAGGGGTTGAATCGACACCGGAGTTTTTCTTATCTGACCTTTGAACTATTTATAACAAAATGGTTATCTCAAAATATTTATCGGATGTTTTGGGTAAAAAAGGTGTGGGAGAGGGGGGGGGGGGCTAGTTTCCCTCGGATCTCGTTTAACTATTAAAAAGTGAACTCCAACTTTCAATTTCCAATCAAATGATCCCTCTCTGAAGTTCATACGAGCATTCCTTTCATAAGAACTAACTTACAACGCCTGCCCCCGGGCCCTGGGGGTTGTATCGACACCTGAATTTTTGTTACCTGACCTTTGAACTATTTTTAGCTAAATGGCTATCTCAGAATTTTTTTCGGATGGATTTGGGGAAAGAGGGGCATGGGAGTCTAGTTGCCCTCCAATCTCTTTTGACTCTCAAAAAATGAACTAGAACTTTCAATTTCCAATCAAATGAGCCCTCTCTGAAGTTTTTACGAGCATCCCTTCCATAAGAACCATATATGCCCTCAGGGTATAACTTACAACGCCTGCCTACCTGGTCCTGGAGGGCTGTGCTGACTCCGGAGTTTTCGTTATATGATCTATGAACTATTTTTTAAAAAATGTCTATGTCGAAATTTGTATCGGATGAGTCTGAGGAAAAAAAGGGGGGGGGGGCTAGTTGCCCTCCGATCTCTTTTGACTCTTAAAAAGTGAACTAGAGCTTTCAATTTCCAATAAAACGAGCCCTCTCTGAAGTTTATACGAGCATCCCTTCCATAACAACCATATATGCCCCCAGGGCATAACTTACAACGCCTGTCCCCGTGCCCTGGGGGGGGGGGGTCTTCAACAAAATGGCTGTCTCAAAATTTTTATCGGATGCATTTAGGAAAAAAGAGCATGGGGGGGGCTAGTTGCCCTCTGATCACTTTTGACTCTTAAAAAGGGCAATAGAAATTCCAATTTCCAATCGAATGAGCCCCCTCCCAAGTTTATGCGATGACCCCTTCCATGTGATCTGCCTCTGGAAAAATAATAATAATAATAAAACATTGGAGCCGTGTGGCCTTTACTACAGGCAACGCTATAGCGTTGCCTCTGATGCCAAATTTTATAAGAGCCTACACTATGTGAATTTTGATTTCGTAACCTACCAAGCTTTTTGACATGTTTCGAAGGATCGATATTTGACATCGCTTCTTCGTGTGGATGCACTTTGGGGTTTTCAGTAGAATCTTTATAAATTTCGTTGAAGAACCTCATTACGGCCACACCATCGCCCCATGAATGTTCGAAGTTGATAGCAGCTTTTCCTTCTTTCGATAGGATGAGGGAGAAAGACTTATCAAACCATCTGGAAGAAAGAGCAGTTCGAAAATTTAAATTTTGGCCGTGTTAAGAATCCCTCTGTTTCGTCCATTATACACTTTTTTAGTTTGTTTGAGTAAATTATCTAAAATTGATCAAATGGTCTGGCATTAATTTATGGATAAGATTAATTAATTTATTTATGGTCTGGCTTGACCATAAATTATGGTCTGGCCAGACCATTAATTTATGGTCTTGCTTGGATAAGAGATCCAAATAAACGACAGAAAACTAAGTCTGTTTTGACAGAAAACAAAATTGCTCCGTTTTGTACCAGAGATAGAAATGTTCAGTTTTAACAAAACTTGCATTATCAAAAAGTGTGAATTTTGTTTCTTCGATTAAACGGAGCCAAATTTTCTTTTTTAAAGTCCAGGAAAGGGCAGTCCCTAAAAATATTCTAGCATGCCTGCTCGAAAAAGGCTGAAAATTAGCTCAAAACAATTATCATTTGAGTAGTTTGGTCGCTTTAGGAGCCCCTGTGGTGCTACCTGCTTTGATTGACAAACTCGCCAACAAAAGGAAAAGAAAATTTCACCGCCTTTTCAGTCAAATTTCAGAGGCAAAACTACAAGTTCTCGACAGCTTTCAATGACAGCCAGTCCCCTGAGTAAATCCGGTAAAAATGGTCAGCCGACACTGAGGCTCGCAAAATGATTTTTACGGTATAGCATCGTCTTAAGAATATTAATTATATTTCCAAAATTTAAGATAATTAACGGAAATGTTAACATAATTAGACATTCAAGTCACAAAAAACACCACAGAAACAGTTTGTTTCTTTTTTTTCAGTCTTTGGGCTTTTCGTTATTCACCACCTGGCCTTACAAAAAAAAAAAAATATTTTAGGGAAAATTTTAGCAACAGACAGATAAGGAAAGTTCAACTCCCAAAAGCAGGCGCGTACCCAGGGGAGCGTCCCAGAAAAGATTCCCTTGCAAGAACCAGGAATTTTATAATGTTTCCATAATTTTAATATAGTTTATCAGTAATTTGCTGTTTTCACAAAAATTTATACCTGGTAAAGACTTCCATACACATACCTGCCTGAAAGGCGAGGGTCCAAAAACGCACAAATAGTAATACTAATAACAATAAAAGCTTTTAAAAACGGCATTCCTGTATAATGGTTATAAAGCAGCTTACCCGTTGAGGACAAACGAGCGGGTTTTCCGTGTATTGTCCAAAGCCTTAGCAAGGATAATTTAGAACAAAACAGGTTAATTATATTATAGCATCCAAAATATCTAAACCCAAGGCCAATTCTAATTATTAAATTCTAAATTTATCAAGCCAGATTCAGAAAAAAAGCCACTTCGAAACTTTCGAACCCAAAACCTACCCATATGCTTTTATATACATATATATATATGGACCCATATGTTTCCAAAACATAGTTTCTAACCCAAAGCCTACTTTTTACATGCCCTTTCAGGTGCCGTAAACTGTCTAAATAATTAAAAAGTGGGAGCAAATGTTTCCAAAACCTATGTACCTATACATGTTTTTAACCCAAGCGCCTACTTTTTACATGCCTTTTAGGTAGCTCGATCAGGTTTGGCCGTAAACTGTCTAAATAATTAAAAAGTGGGAGCAAATGAATCTAAAGGGGGGAGAAAAGTGTGTTCGACCATCCCTTATCCAAAATATCCGCTTAATATTAAGTTTCCAGGGTGTAATCTGTAAACGATAACAACACACTCTGGAAACTATCACACAGATATTATTTCATATATTTTTCCATTTTTGAAAAGATCGAATTTTTTGTCTATATAAGACGTCACTTATGCTCAGTAATCCTGCATTTTCAAGGGTTAGCAGGTGTAACTTACCCAACAGCTAATCCAGGCCGTTTCAAGTAGCAATCCTACCGGCCTTGTCGTCAGTTTACGTCTCGTGAAAAGCTAAGGATAAGTAATCGAACTTATCGGATTAGTAATCTTGGAATGATCGAACGCACAAAGAGATAAAATTGAATTGAATTGAACTTCGAGGATAACCTCAGGTAAAAATAGTCCACATAAATACTATGGAATTTGAATTATAGTTCATTCATCCTATTCTGGTCGAAACCATTAGTAGCTAAGGTTTTAGAGTTGTTAAACATTAAGAATTTAAAGTCAGTTTTTATGAATCTTTGAGTGCAGTGCCTTGTCAATTTGTTACCATTTCATGTGTCTAATTTCATAGTATTTCCTGATCGACAATATTCTTTGTCAATTTTATTCAAAGATATCATCAAAACTTCAAAAGAAACGAGTTATCATTAAGCATTTCAGTCATCGTAGCCATTGATACCTGAAAAGAGTCCACAAATAGGCTATTCAACCAATACACTTCTTCTATATGGGTTCGCAAAAGGAAAGGAAAAGTTACTACTAAGACGATCATGCGGAGTTACTACTACACCCACATTTTAAGCGGAGGTTCAAGAGGGAATGCTCGCCCAAGGGTCCCCCCCCCCGTCATAATTTTTGCTGGACTCGTAAAGGGGAGAGAAAAAGATATCAATAAAATTTTGATACGTTTTATTAAAGTTTTTCACTGTACCCTCCCCCCTCCTCCCCCCCTCCCCGAACAAAAAAAAAACACGGCCACCCCATGGTAAAAGTTAGCACCACGTAGAATGTAAAAACATTACAGCATATTAAAAGATTAAAATCTGAATTGTAATATACAATAATTCTTTATATACCTGCTAGCAGGGCAGAGGGGATTCCCTAATAATGATGCCAAGGAACCCAGCCCCCAAAGGATTGTAAAATCATCCTTGTTTGGAGTATCCTCATACACATATATGTCAATTAACGCACAGATGGAACTTGGGAACTTCATGTCACGAAATTGCATGTTGCTTTTGCTTAAAATGTTGATTAGAAAACCCCTCTCCTCTTAGACAATGACCCATTCGAATCTTGGATCCTCACTTTCCCTTTATTTCTGCTGTTGTTTTCTACTATTACGTACTTCTCTCGTTCAGGTTTCTAGGGTTATACTACATTGAATTTTCAACTGAAAAACCTATACAGGATGAAACTTTGCAGTACCCGTTTATTTACTTTCTAGTGAAACGCTGTACAAACCCAGATTAGTTCGCTTATAGCTTTACTTTCTTGTTTCAGCAAGCGTTCCCCATGCCAAAAACCGATACTTGTCAACTACTGCTTGAAAGCTTGGTGTTTTTACGAAAGCTTGATAAGCAGCTTGATCAAACCTTGTTAATAACTTTCTACACTCGATTGATTCTGTGTGCTCATCGTTTAATGCAAGAATTGGCCCAAAATATAATTAAATTTCAAATTAATATATTTTGCCAAATTCCTGAAAATCTTTCCTGTCTTTAGTCGCTCACTCAATCCCTCACTCAACCAGAATTAATAAATAAAGCATTAATTAGTAAATTCGCGTGTAAAATGTTACAATTTCCTCATGCAAATGTTGAACTAAAAACCACCGCTTTCGAAATAGCTCTTATTTATCAAAGAGACTCGACTTTCTCAGAGGAATGCAAAATTTTCTGTTTCTGCATATAGCAACTAGAAAACTTTAATACCCGATTCTTGAAAACACTGAATTCGGTGGTGCAACTGTCGCTAATTGGGCAGCAATGGCGACGGCAATGATTACTATATTTGGAAAGAACATTGAATGGGTTGGCCGGTTCCATCAAAGTGAGCTTTTTCGGTCAAAATGATACATTTCATTTTTTTTCGAATCGCAATGCTTGTTTTGGGACACGTTGTTTTTTTTTGTTTTTTTTGACAAAGCCCAAACACTTTGTCTCCTTGACACAATAACCTAACTTTATTAGCCTTATTAAACGACTTTATGCACTTAATTGACTCTGTACGCTCAAGTTTTAGTGCAATAGCTCGCTAAAAAGGAAAGAAAGAATAAAACTTCCAATAGCTTTGCTTTGCTAAAATACCAGAAAATTATGTTTTCATTGTTATTATTCTTTAATTCCTACTAAAACCAATTAAACTACAGATAAAACAGAATTATTAAGGCTGAAACTTTAGCAAAATTTAAAAACACATGAACTTAATTTTTTCTTTTTTCTTTATATTTGCTTCACCAATTTAAATCACTGAAGTATTAGTACTTCCGCTTGCTTGATTACTTGAAGCTACATCATTTACCAAGTTAACACAGCCTTTCATTAGATTTAAGCTGTCCTCCACTGCACAATACCTATGGAGATAAAAAAAAGGTGGCCACATTCTGCCAAATTTTACAAATAAATTTTGCCGTAACCCCAGAGTCATGCTATACATTCAGAAAAGGAGCGGATACTGGATTTATGTTTGGAGGAAACAAAAATAACTTGGGTTCCAATATCATTATTTTTTTCCGCTCCACCCCTGTAATTAGTACAACTTTCAAACTTGAAAGGAGGGGGAAATGCCCATTCGCCTTCCCATCTGGATCTGCCGCTGATTCAGAATAGAATTTTTGTTGTGAAAGAATAAAGCAAATGACACCAACTATCAGGAATCTGGCGTCTATATCTATGATAGTACCTATTGTCACCATCTCCATGAAGAAAGCTTCGAACAATTTTAACTGGATCATCCTCCATTTTGTCATCATCAAGGACTAGATTGAAAAATGCACTATCAATCAATTTTATCTGCTCCTCATTTCCAAGGTTCAACAGTTTGTCCCTTAGCGTAGCCCATCGATCTCGATCCTCACTCGTTAACGCTCCAATTGGATGCTGGTTAGATGGAAGATTGAGTGATGTGATGTATTTTATGCAGGAATAAATTTCATTTGGAGGTAGAATATTACCTGAAAAATGAAAATAAATAAAAAATGAGCTTGAGAAGTAAATAGACAATTAATGTTACCGGGAATGGGTAATATCAGGGTTCAAAACATTATAAATCATTATGACAATCAATAAGATTTCTTCGTGAAGAACTTTCAATTAGGTTTAATAAAGTTATATTTATCTTTGTTGAAAAATGCCAGATTGGGAATTGAAATATCCAGTTTGATTCTACGATATAGACGTCCACCGTCACAGAGTTTTGGGGTAATTTATAGAATATACATCCTCTTCACAGCCTCCACAAAAAAAAAAATGTAAACTTTTATTTTGTATTAAATATAGTTGTAAAAAAGTTTCGCTTCGAAGTTGTCACTAATTATCAGTTTTGAGTATATGTCAATTGTTATCGTTTCTGATGTGATTAATTCATACAAATAGCCTACTAGCCAAACAGCGTATCAGACAACAGGCAGAGAGAAGGGAAAACAAAACCGTAATGTATACGCTAAGTGAGCACTGGAGAAAAAGAAAATTAGTTTTGCCCCTTGCCCAAAACATAAATCTCCTACCACCCCCCTCCCTACACAAAATACTCCTCCAAAACATTTAATCTCCACCCACAGTCAGACACAAAAGGGTATACTAGCCAAACTATATCAATAACATAATTATATCAGAATTACAAATCAGTATGGGACTCTAACTCAGTATGGAATTAGAAATCAGCATTGGGATGGAGGAGGAGCGTGCGTAGCTACATTGGCCTCAGGCGGCTTGGTACTGCGGTGAGCTGTTAGTAATAGTAGTATAAATCAGTATGATTAGAGAATCAGGTCTATATGTCTCTCCAATACCCACACAAACGTTTCTAGCATTTATGTAGGTAAGGTCCACCTTGTTTGAACCATAATCACGAAGATTTTTAATTTCTAAGATCGGAGAACCAAAGTGGATCCAATACCCCTTCAACCTCCTCCCCCTCCCCTTCTACCTACAAATTATTAACAGAAAGGTAGCCAAGTTCATTTTGCTTTGATCGAGACCGAGCAAAAAATTTTTAATTTATGTAATCTGAGGCACAAAATATGTCCAAAGCCTCTCCAACGACCTTACCCATCCCCCCACCAGCTTTTAGCCAAAACGGGGGTGGGCATGTTGCAACTTTTGAAGTGAAATAATTCAAGAATTTTAAAAGTGTATGATTGAAGGCACGAAAGGGCCCCTCAAATACGTTCACTGGCTACACATGAGCCAGTTTTGTCGGACTTAAAAGACCCACCTCCAGTGCAATCCCGACCCCAACAGCTCTTCAGTAAAAAGATTGGCATACTAAAATTTATGAGGCAAAATGTTTGGGAAATGAGACAAGAGAATAACTACTCTCCGACTTTTCTCCTCCTTCTCCAACTTTTTCGCGGATCCAGTTAAACCGTATTGGGGCGAGTAATTTGGGCAAAAGGGACAGAGGGAAGGGACAAAGAGAGAGGGAAGTGTCCAGATTCACTCAAAATTTGGTAGGAACGTAGCTACAACCAAGGAGACTAAAAAAATTAAATCTTAGACGATTGACCTTCCGATCCAAGCATTAGGTTTCATTTTTTGTGTATTTTTTCTTTTATCGTGGATTGTGACTTGTAAGCAATAATCATGAAGCATGTTCATCTTCTTGGGCGAAGGGTTACGTAAATGTGCTAACTAGTCTACCTTTTATTTGTTGCTAATATATTTTAAGATTTAAAAATTTGTCTTCATAGAAGTGATTATGCAACGGTCATAAATAATAATACTATGCAATGATGTAGTATCGCAATTATTAGTATAGTGTTTATGTGGCAATCACTTAGTAATAATCTTATTGTTTTCACCGTCAAATACATCGTAAAGAAATAATTGACGGTATGTTTATAAGCGAGATAACATAGCCTTACCTTGCACACGCTGCATTTTTTGCAATGAAAACACAGCTTTGGTTAGGTCTTACGTTTTGGGGCAAAGTAGTTAGCTTATCTACATGATACATTTTAAAAGTAGAAACACTGAATTGGTATCAAGAAATAGAGAACACAGTTGGCTTTAAGCAGACAGCGTATTTTAGAATCGTCTTTACAAAGCGCACCTCCATTAAAAAGAACTCTTTTTCGGGCACACTATTTTAAAAGGGCTGAGCGGTTTCAGTCAAAGGCAGAAAAACAAACCCAGAGCACTGCTCCTACAATACTTTTTTCGGTGAAGCCGATATTATGCTGTTGCGGCACTTAACTTCGCCTAAGCAACATAAATTTAATTCTTCCTTATTTCTGGCAAATTGTTTAAAAATTACGCTCTATCCACGCACGGGATTCCTTTTCTGCAGTGTTAGTGCTTCCGCGGTTCGAAGTCCTAATCGGAATAAAACAGTGGTTGATGTGTTTCTTCTTTATTTTCAGTTTGCTTTATTGTGCGCGAACATCTACTAACATATGATATCTAAAATATTCGCTTCGGGTTTTATTTGTTAATGAGTCAACTCAATTGAATTTAGTTAAAAATACAAAAAAGAGTACCGTCTTTATCGATAGCATCAAAGACAAAAAAATGACCATTCCTCATAATCAATATATGTTTTGCTGATTCATCCTTGAAAAGGAGGTCTTTGCCCGTAGATGGTATCCTTGTTGAGTTGAACAAGCTTGGAAACTGTGACATATCTAGCGGATAAGCCTAGAAACATGTAGCATACATACATAACAGCAAATGTTACATACCAAACCATGTAAAAATTGAAATCATACAACCACAGGTTTGTACCAAATGACAAAACACAAATCAAACATAGAAAATTCCAGCTGACAATGTCATAAAATAAAACAGTTGAATAGGCTATGATTATTATCAGGGCTCCAGCTCAACAGGGTTTTTAAACCTAAATCTGTTTTTTTGCTACCTTGTATACCAGTTTCGAGGAATTTAGCACAATTCCTTTATATTTTTCATCTATAATTGAGACATCGAACAAGATTTAAATATCGTATTACTTTTTTTATTTTCAAATTATAAGACAAATTAAAGTGCATCCGAACTTAAATCCTACCGAACTATGAAAAAGAAAGAGAGAGAGAGAGAGAGAGAGAGAGAGAG
>JAQQPU010008105.1:0-19973 GCA_029168905.1 Artemia sp. Kazakhstan ARC1039 | reverse complement strand
AAAAAAAAACCAGCAGGCTCCAGATTTGTCTAAAGTGGCCACTAATTTTTGAATTGCCCCCCTTTTCTTCTACGGCATGTTGAAAAGGGTTCAAATAAAATATAAAATATAATGAGGCGTTCGTTGGGGCGACAAAAAACATATCTTAGCCAGTGGAACTTGATGACGCTTGTTATTTTGTCAACATTGAAACAATATCGGCGGATATCATCATTCGAAGTCTGATCTTATATCGGGAATCATAAAATCGAACGTAGGCAACGGTGGTCAAATACCACTAGAGCACGTCCTTGAGCTACTTTGATGGGCCAGGATTCAACACAATAGAGTGGGACTGCCCTCACTGTCATCTCCTATATGTTTATCTTTTATCGCAAGCTAATTTCCCGGCGGAACCGGAGATGTTTGTGAAGTTGAACAGAAACTGCTTGAGCTCTAGATATTTTCTGTTGACATCTTGATCACATCCTCCCTTCGAATCCACCTCGGATCCTAGAGAAACAAAACTGTCAATCTTTTGAAGTGAGAGACCATTAAGAGCTAGTTGGTAATTTGTTGTGAGATTCAAATCATGAACTATTGTTTCCTTTGTGTTTATTCGTAGGCCGAGGTAGGCTGGGAAATATGCAACTTCGCCAAGTATTTGCTGGACTGAGATTGGATCCGGTGCAAAAAAGGATTCGTCTGCGTATTCAAGGTCCGCCAAGTTGATATTTCTTCTAACCACTATTCCTTCGATTCTCCGTAGGGAAGGGTTGAAGATACAATTGATATTATCAAAGAGGACTAGCGAGAGTATAGTCTTGTTTCACACCCCACTCCACATCGAATAATGACGACTCTTCCCTATAGGCTTCAACTCGGGACACACATGCTTTGTAATAAGCTTCTAAATTGTCAAAAAATTCTAGTAGCATTGCCATCTTTAAGTGGAATCTTCCTTAAGGTTTGTTGTTCAACGGAATCCAAAATGAATATAAAATAAATTATTTTGTTAGCTTACCCCTGCCAAGGTGAATTGCAGCAGTGAAAGCTAACAAAAGGATTATTTCGCAAAAAATATTTATTTATATATTAATTTTCTTTCATTTTATCCAGTTGCTTGAACGTTCTCATTGAAATAACTCACAATTGTGCATACAAATACTACTGTGGTGCTCAATCGCAGTGGCATTAATTGTATATATAGATATTGGTTTCTTTTTTATTTAGTAGTTTTATATCATATTTAATTTTAGGTATTATAGACTATTTTAGATTTTATCTTTGTTCTTAGCGTTGAAAACGCCTTGAAATATGAAGGCGAAGTATCCGCGTTAATTTAACATGTCTTTTCCTTATATTGACAGTAGTCCCGTTTGTTTCTTCATCTGGAGATTTTTTTTTATCTCTTTGTTTTTGTCATGGCCGGCCAGATCGGCTTTGCATATTTCAAGAAGAGATCAATACATAGAACAGAAACAAAAAATCTTTTAGAAGTTTACAAGTTCTATTTAAGTCTAAGCATTTTATCTTCATATCTTCAGTACAATTTTTTTTTCAATACCTTAAAGCTGAAATCAGGAAATTTGTTGCTCTTATATCTTGGCGATTATAGTCAGGTTTTGGATCATCAACAAATGCCATAAAAGGATTGTAATTCAGAACAATAGACTGTCGATCTCTGAGATACATATCAAACCACGGTTCACTTATGAAGCTAGTGTCTTTGTCCCTACTGTCTCTGTCTATCAATTCTTGATGGAACTCTAAAAAAGAAAAAGGGAAATCAAACTAGCAGCTAATGAAAAAAGGAATTATACTGTAAGTACCAGAGCATATCCAGGATTTTTTTTCGAGGGGGGGGGGGAGGTTACAAAAAAAAACTCTTAAAAACGAACCAGAAATTTGTTTATATTCATTTTTGTTACGTTTTTACGAGTCGGACAAACATTTCGGGGAGTTCAAGCCCTCTAACCCCCCTGGATACGGCCTTGGTTAGTAAATACACATAACTAGCTCAGGCCTTAGTGGATGGAGGGGCTCAAATAGAAGATAAAAGTACATATTTTAGACCACTTTCTTAATTTTTCCTTCAAGAGGGGAGAGTCATTTGGATAAATCCTGAGCAATTCTCTCTCCTTACCCTCACCAGTTATGCAGGTATTCTAACGAAACTATTAATTATACCTATTTGATTAGGAGCAAAGTTGACGTTTAAGGTTTTATTAGCTTTTTTATTACAAATTTGAAATTACTATTGCAGCATAGAAAAACAACGGTCAAACATATTAAGTAAATATTCCACACAAAAATTATTTGAGCTTTAGTAAATCTGCCGTTTAAGAATTATTAGGTTGTGAGTTATAAATCTAAGGTTAATACTGCAATTTAAAAATCGAAAATGAAAACATAGGTAACTTATTATATCACAGATAACTCATATTTTATTTTAGATTTTGTAAATTTTTGTTGTTTCTACCTCCTTGGACAAACATCCGGGTTCTTATCAACAAATTTCTTGTTCCTGATATTACTGTAAAACTGGAAGTACTACACAGAAAGCTTTCAAATACGGCTTGTATCCTTATTTCTCCGCACCATCGCCTTATCAGGTTTTTTCAGTCGTAAGTTATTTTTCCTGTATTTGTTTGTTTTTCACTCTTTTGTTACTCCACGTTTTTTGGTATTGTAAAGAATGAGTAATAATTAAATAATAATAACAATAAAGACAGCTTGCTTCCATATTTCTCTACATTACTGCTTTATTAAATTCTGCAAGTTGTGAGTTTTTTTTTCTTCTTTTCCCCCTCCTTTTAAGTTTTTTCTCTTTTGTTTTAGTGTCTTTTATTTTTATGTGTTACTCTGTAACTGGTTTCCTTGCGATTTCTATTTTGATTTGCATAGTATTTTTATGTGTTTTTCTTCGTGTTGCTACACGTATTATACCTTTGTATAGTGTGGGTCAAAAATAAATAATAATAATAATAATATTTAAAAAAGTGTTTGATTTTCGTCAAAATTCTATTTTAGGGATTTATTAAGTCGTTAATTACAAACCTGAGGCAAATATACTAAGATGAAATTCTAAGTCATTACATGCTATTTAAATGGTTCTAAAACAATATTTGATTTACACCAAGTAATTGCATAGTCCATATTTCTAAACCCATGAAAGCTAAAGATAACATTTTCAACACATAATACTATTTTTTTTGCCTAGCTCATTCTAAAAGTTACTAACGTTTTGATTTATAAGATTTCAAAAAACGTTTTTTATACAAATTCAATTTTGACATTTTTTTTTAATTTGAAACACTAGTCGGTGTTCTAAAAATGGAATAACAAATGGTTCCAGAAATCAGCCAAATGATTTGGGAAGCTGACAAAAAGTCAATACCTAAGCTAAATAGTGTGAACCCTGGCTATCATGGAAAGAAGAAAGAAAATAACATGGTGGAATAACGATTGCAGAAGCAATCAGAGCAAAGAGTTACGAAAAATGAATTCCTAAAGAATGAAACAAACGAAAACTTTAAAAGCATTATTACGCCTTAAAAACATTAATTATTGATATAAATAGATTTGGATATACCACACCATTGGCAGTTTTAGGCCTGAGTAAGTGGGAAGCTGCCCCTCTCAGTTTTCCTGACATCTGACATTGAATTCCTTTGACTTTATATTTTTACACTTCTATGGTGGTGTACCTGTGATTCTTCTTCTTCTACAAAAATCCTGCTTTCCTGGTTACTTTTGTCCCACATGTATCAGAGATGTCTATAGTTTAACCAAAGAAAAAAATGAGAGCAGAACTAGAGTAGTATGTCCCCATCTCTAAATTCCACAGGCTTACAAGTAAGATTTTAGGAAAGAATGCAGAAAACGTTGAAAAAACACCAAATTTGACGGAACATGGGATCAGCATTAAGGACAACGAGGGAAAAGCAGAAGCTTTAGCAAATGAATTAGATAAAAATTCCAAACAACTTGACAGCAGACTACGGAGAGTTTACAAGCTTCATGGAAAGATAAAATTTTGATTGAATTTGAAGTCCACTCCTGGACCCTACGAGATATCTTACGCATTGGGGTCACAGTGTATTTTCTAGGATGTAGAAGAGGTCAGTAATTACGCTAATCAGAAAACCCGCAGAACTGGTTCAGACTCATAAACCAACTCCCCTATTACCTGCTCTTGGTAAAATAATGGAAAAATTTGTAGACAGAAGACAAGAATAGTTTTGTAAACCCTCAAAGCCCCTAATATCCATGCTGACTTCAGAAAAGGCTGATGTATCAATGATAGCCTACTTATCATGGAAAGCTCAGTCAGGTTTTCTGAGCGAGCTTTTCTTCCTAGTTTTTCTGAGCGAGCTTTATTCCTCTGATAATTTAACAGGAAGATGTGCCTATGCTGATGATATCTTTAGTATACAGGAAGTAACATTGACGACTTGAAAAGGTCCATAAAAAAAGCACCTGGATGAGCTCCACTGTTTTTCCTCAGCAGTGGGCCAACCATATCACGTGAAACATCTAAGATAATTGGATTCCACACAATAAAACGTATCACATTATCTACAATAAAAATTGACGGGAAAACTCTGGAATATCGAATTCAACAAAAGCTTCAGGAAATCATCCTAAACCCTATATTTACTTAAAAACCATATATGAGGGAAGTTAAAAGACCTGCTTGCTATAAGTAAACATTATAAAAAGATTGACTGGCACAGACTGGGTAAAGTCATTAAAGATTCTTTTGGAGTTTTGCTTTCAGTATATAAGACCTACATTTGAGCACAGGATAGTAGCATATAGAACCTGTACAAAAACTCTACTTGCAAATCTAGAGGGTGTTCAAAACATGGATATGAAATTGCCTCAAGGCTACATCACTTCACGTCCTCTGATAAGACAAGACAATTGTCTATAACCAATATACACAACAAGGTTTCACAATATTTTACAAAAATTCAGTTATACAGGCATTCATATCTTGTTGTCGAAAACACGATTGGCGACGAAGTAAACATAAGGAAAGATTGCCTTTTATCTAGGCCTTATTTCTCCAACCCCGCACCCAGTTAGAAGCCCAATAATGTAGGCTATATTTCAGCATAACACCTGAAACATTTCCATAGAAAATGCTCCTAGTCCCAACTTTCCTCCAGTTTATAGAAGCTAAGAAATAAGAGTACCTCCAGCTGGAAATACAAAAGAAATTAAACAGTACAAGATTGGATATATTCCCTATAGATTTCGAAATCTGCATAGATGGCTCGGTCAGAATTGATAGAACTGTGTCAACTGTACTACCTGAAATTTCACTAAACATAGTCAAATAGATTGCAGATGGTTCTTCCCTTCTTACTGCCACCATAACAGCCATAGATGAAGCCTTGAAAACTAATGAAGAGGTCAACTTCACAAAATTGACGTTAAAATCTTAGCAGATTCAAGAATAAATTCATCAAACCCATTTTTTAGTCTCCGAGGGTGATACAGCCTTTCTTTGGAGAAGCTTATTTAGGTGTTAACAACAGAGAAAGATAGTCTAGTTCCAAAACATCCCTAGCCGTTAAGAAAATAAGAGGAAACGTTCCAGTTGCAAAGAGAAACCAACTTGTCATGTCTAGTTGACAAAACCTCTTCGCACTTAGAGACACACTCAGAGCAAGACTCCCCAAAACGGTTAAGGCTTTTCAGCCCTTATTTCCCAAGAAGGCAGATTATACCACAACGTTAAATACCAATCAATCTTAATCTGGAAAGCAGAAAGGAAGATGGGTCTTGCACTTCCACGAAATTGCCTTAAAGAAAGTAGTAATTGAATCCATTCAGTGCATAATCTTTGACTACACATCATCACTTGAAGCATCTCCCAAAGTAAAAGCAGAATTTGAAAAATATCATCTTGAACCAAATATTCAATTATAAAACACCAACTCCATGACATAGAAATAAAAAGATTTTTAGTCAGATTATCAAAAAACCTTACAATGTTTAACAAAAAGTAATGCCCATGTTGTTAATAGCTAGGGGATGCCAAAAGGGAAGCATTTATGGCTATGTGGCAATGTTTTTTAAAGAAAGAGACAAATTTGCTAGATCATAGCCACTTGCATATTCAAATGTTGCACAAATTTTAAGTTTTAATCCAATATTTTACCTTTCAAGCTCAAAAAAAGAAAAAAAAGGTGAATCCAGCATGCACATAATAAAAGCATCTCATTAAAAAATGACCAAAATTAAAGTACAAAAGAAAGTAAAGAATGATACCGAAACCTAAACAAACAGAAATATGAATATAGGATAATAAATGAAACTTGAAATGAACAGAAATTCCTATGAACAAATAAATAAACTAAAAACAGACAGTAATTACCATTACTAACAGGTTTGCTATTCCCCCTCTCCAAAACCCTCTAAAGTCAAGTGTGCCATTTGGACTGCATTGAAAACTGAACAGATTACTTCAAAATTGTCAATTGATGTTTTATTTAGCTATCAATCAATGAAAATTTATTTAAAAGGAAAAACGATAACAAAAAAAGCATTCTTTTAAAATAATGAACTGCATTGATGTTCATGCATGAACTTGTTTTGAAAAACCATTGATTCTTGGAAATTTGATAAGCATTTGGAATTTTTTTCTTTTTTTTTGCTAGTGTTATGGCAAAAAAACACCTGCTCAAAAATTATGCTGTTTTCACTAAAGTGAAAAGAAAAAAAACGCTAGCTTTAAGGCAATTTGGGGGAGGCACAAAATACAACTGTGATGGTTTCTGTTTATTTACGTTTGACTATTATTAACTTGAAATTGTATTTGTTTGAAGTTTTATTTATTCATTCATAACAATTTCTGTTTGTTTCAATATTACCATGTTATTCATTTTAGGCTTTAGCACTGATCTTTACAGTTGTTTTAGCAACTTCCTTAAAGAATTTTTTTGTTAATTTGTAAATCAGGAAACCTTAGTACCCTTAATAAAAACGTAAAGAAAAATTCCAAGGCAGCTATTTATTTATCAGATACTAAAACTGAGTATGACCCAAGGTTGCTTGAAATGGTAATTCAATCAGAGATGAAGAAGAAGAAGATGATAAACATTTTAGAGAAGAAGATGTTTAATAAATACATGGCTTTAGCTCCCTGAAGGTATCATAGAAACAAACCAAGTGGCAGTTCACTTACTTTGTCCAACACCATTCTCAAATTCTTTTGTCAACTGAACAGTCTTTGCATATTCTTCAGGATTTAATAGAGGCTCTTGTGCAGCTAAATACCTCCTACATGTCTCATGAAGATTAGGAACAGCAAGTCTTGGGAGCGATTTTTGAAAGTGATATGTATAAAGCTTGCTTCTTTGCAAAAACTGATAATCTTCACTATTTGCTGAAACACTGAAACACATATGTCCATTAGTGACAAAAAAATGGTTTGAGGTTTATCATTTAAACTAATTACTACTACAAGCACTTTCACTGCAGTCCTAAATGGGGTGACAAGAGGTAGATGACCTGCTTTTCATTTAACCCAGATGGACAACCAAAAAACAGAACCTTTGGTATACTTCATTGACAATACATGGCATAACAATACCAATCTTTCTTTCATCATAGCCCTAGAGAGTGGCATTGAACTACTTTTTTGTACAGCTTACTGTTGATTATATGGTCAAAGGAGTATCTGAAACTAGCCCTAGACAATTCCTCTCAAAGTCATATAACCAATCTAAGAAACATAAACCACTGAAAATTTGCATATTTATGATAGAGAACAATGTATAAAACATAGTAAACTGAAATTGAAAGACAGAGAGACTTGAAGAAACATTTACAAAGTGTTCTGGGAGAAAAAGACAGAAAGGAGAAGGGGACAGATCTTTTCAAAAACAAACTATTTAGAAACACAGCAGAATCAAGAAGGAAACAATACTATGTTTCAAAATTTAACCATGTTTCAAACAAATAATTACGAAACAAAACAAGATTGAGAAGAGGGCAAAATTATGTTTTAAAATTCAACTGAATTTTGAAAAAGGTTGGGAAAAAATACTGAGCTAAGCCATTTTTTTTAACTGGGACTAAACTATGGTTGCTATTCATTTGACTCCCTAACGTTTAGAATTTTTTAGTTCATAATTTGTCTACAAGTGGCACTTTTGGGTCAAAGGGGATATTCTGTCCCTTAGCATTTGTAAAATGTTATTGAAGACTTAAAATAAAGGGATAAGGTGTGTCCTATATTTGCTGCTCTTGAGGTAGGGTCATATTATTACCAGGCCTCCTGCTGAATATTTGGGTAGATAACATAAATTTGTTAATTTTTAGAGCTAAAACATGAACTTTTTGCAAAACAAATATGCAACTAAACTATGATTGGCTTACCTCAGAAACTAAAATGATAGACAAAAAAGTCAGCAAATTTATCATTGGTGATTATATTTATTATTTTACATCATTCTTTTATTTAATTCAACTAGATGCTTTAGTTTTGCTTAAAAAAGAATAAAAGACAGCAGTTATTTAGCTGCTGTATTTGTTTGTTTTATCTTGGATAACTCTTGCTTGTTCCCTCACTCAACCTTTACTGCTACCTCATCTATTTCATATATTTTCCTGCCAAAAATTTCAATTATAGTTTGAGCAAAGCTTATTTTCCAAGAGACTTAAGAACATATAGATTTTTTTTAGGTTTTCATCAGCTTCTTGAGGAAGCCTTTCTGCTATTTTTCTCTTCTCCTTTTCAGCTGACTTCTTTTAACTTGAATCTCATTCCAAGTATTCAATAGTCTTGTTCTTAGCCAATATCTTTTTTTTCTTGGGTTCTGCTCTTCTTTGGTTCTGTTGGATACTGTGTGCTTCAAGGTACTGTGTTCAGCTTTGGTAAACCTTTGGGCCAAAAGGCAATGAGTCTTAGGTAATAAGAGGTAACTCAGTCTTCTTTGGAGCATCAGAGACAAATAGTCTGGCATTGAGCATCTTGAGTTTCATCAAAACTTTCTCATTGGTCATAACCTATCCTGACAGAGAAAAACCACATTAAATGTCAGCATTCCAGATGACCATCTTCAAGACTAAGGGATATCTTATCTATACATGATATTTTTCAAACTAAAAAAGGGGTTCCACAATACATGAATTCTTGATCATCATTATTTTGTCATAAAAATGGTGCATAAGTGGTCTCTTGTGCTGATAAATTAAGCAAACTGAGAAAATAGCTTTTCAAAAGATACAACAAATAGGACTAATGCTTTGATAATGGTACACTTGAGACTTTTAGGCATTAGAGGAGGAGGAGGATAAAAGTGATAGTAGGAATTAGCCTACCTTTATTTAGACAGTGTTGAAAGACAGATTAATGTTTCAGCTAGCAGATTGATCAAAAAATCATAAATTTTACTTCACTTTGAACTGTCAGAATTTTTTTTTAATTTAATTTCAATAGCCCCATAATGTAAACATATTCTCAAAATATGAATACACAAAATTAGTAAACTTTTGCATATAGCCTAGGGTTATATTTGGTCCTATGGGGAGAGGGAGACTGAGACATAAACGAAATGGCAGGGGCTTCTATATTTTGAAAGAGCATTGAATAGTCTACTTCTTCTTGTTTCTATCTGATTTCAGCTAAGGTTACTTAAAGGACAGAAATCATATACAAAAAAAGAAACATAATTACTCTTAATTATATGCTCTTTCTAAATACAACAATTACTGGATGAAGGTATTTTATAAGAAAGAAATAAGAAGGGAAAAATTAAAATCTATATATAATAAAATACATACAAATAATTAAAGATAAAACAAAAAATAATTTATACCATTACAATTGCATCCTCTCTCTCCTAATGGGGTAAGACATAGTTGACCATATCAAAGCTTTTCCCTAAATTTGAGAAATGGACTTACAAGTCTTTAATACTAAATAACACAGGGTTGAGCAAAGGTGTAAGGCTCAAAATACTTTCCTTGTGCATTATTTGAGCATTAGATCTATTTCTGAAAGTTTTAATTTTGCAATACAAAGATTGTCAAAGATCAGCATCCTTTGGAATGGGAAGGGGTGGAAATAAGTAGCCTATTCTAAATTACTCTTGCAGGTCATTGATGCTCTGGACTTATTCCTGAAAGTCTCATTCATTGGTTGGCTAATATTGTGGATTTGCTGTTATTTCTATTCATTTATATTTTTGTTTGCTTATGCTATTTGTCATTAACAGTTGGTATACAATGGCAAGTCAACCTATAGCCAATGCAGAAAAATGTTGGATATCCTATAGACTAGGGCTACATCCATCCTACTAGGCTAGGGGTGTAGCATATGATATAATTGTGATTGTAGTGACTAATGCATTTGGAAAGAGCATTTGAGTTGAAAACTGAATGGTGGTCTAGGCCAATATATTTTTATTATCTGATCTTTAAACTAGACCAGCTATATTAGCCCACATTCCTGCCCTAAGGGGTAAATTTACTCAGTAAAATTCTACTTTAGCTACTTTTGGCTATGTTGGAAAGGGATTAGGCCTAGGTTAGGAAAATGAAACTTTCAGGGATGGGTCTGCAGACTAAAGTATGTCCTGGGAAGATATTTTGAAGTACATAACTCACTCCTTCTCTCTCTAGAACATCCTGACATTTGATGACCTTTAAAATCTGTATGCTACAAAAGTGAAATCCAAGATTTAAGGTTTTGAAAGATATGAAAATACATTTCCTAAATTTTGAAAAAAATTATTGATATGGCTTAAAATTCTACTCAAATAACAGGAATTGCATTTTTCAGTACTAAAGCCAGAGAAAAAGAAACCAATAACTGAAAATTAGGGTAAAATGTTGTTTTGTCAAAATTTCAGTAGGCATTGAGGCTTTGGAGGCTTGAATTCAATGCATCAAAATGCAAGACTCTCCACCTTGGGAAGAAAAACCCACACACTCAGTACCATATGGATTGTAGGGATGGGTCCCGAAATGCCATTTCCAGCAGCCATGCAGAGAGAGATCTTGATGTCCTGGTAGACGACAAATTGAAATTTCATATTCATGCACAAGCGACTATTGTGAAGGCTAATCAGACTCTTGGCTTAATCAAAAGAACGTTCACTAGCAGATCTCCAACTGTTATGACCAAGCTATACAAGAGTCTAGTTCGACCAAGGCTAGAGTTTGGAATGTGTATTGCATGCCCAATCAATAAGACAGACCAAGCAGCTCTAGAATCAGTCCAGAGGAGTGCAACGAAATGTATTAGAGACCTCTATGATGTCCCTTATCCATCCCGTCTCCCTAAGCTTAGAATACCATCTCTAACATATCATCGCAAACGAGGCGATGTGATAACAGCATACAAGCTCCTAAATGCTGAGGATACCATTCCTGGCCTTTTCCAACTGGACAATTCAAACAGAACTCGTGGTCATTCTCAAAAGCAATTCCGAAAACGAGCCAACACCAGATTAAGGAACAAGTTCTTCTCAAATAGAGTTGTCAGCTTGTGGAACTCCCTTAGTGAAAAAACAGTAACCTCTACCAGCATGGATGCGTTCAAGTCATCAGTGGATAGGGAGTGGCTCAACAAACCGTGGTGCACCATTTGGGATGCCACAAATGATGATTAACTATCATCACTGAAGCTGGTGGACACAGGATTCGTCCTATCGCTAGCAAGTGCAATTTAGTGTAATTTAAGGTAATTGACCTGTCATGTAGGCAAATTTCAGGACCCTCTAGAGGGTGAAGGAGTGGAGGTAGATACTTTGGTCAATATCTACCAAATCATATTATTGAGTTAGGAATAAAGTGAATACACCATTTGATGCCTTTTTTTATGCTGATTACAAATATAATAAGCATTTTTATTGGAAATAATTTCAGCCCCCCCCCCCCTATATAGGATATACCTAACCTAACCCTGAATTGGCATGTGTAGGGGGGGGGCTGAAATTAATTTCTGATAGAAATGCTTATTATATTTGTAATCAGCATAAAAAAGGCATCAAATGGTGTATTCACTTTAGTCCTAACTCAATAATATGATTTGGTAGATATTGACCAATACTTCAAAATACCCAGGACATACTTTAGCCTGTAGACCCATCCCTAAAAGTTTCATTTTTCTAACCTAACCCCTTTCCAAGATAGCAAAAAGTAGCTAAAGTAGAATATTGGGTCAATATATACCAAATCATATTATTGAGTTTCAAATAAAGTGAATACACCATTTGATGTCTTTTTTTATGCTGATTACGAATATAATAAGCATTTCTATCGGAAATGAATTTCAGCCCCCCCCCCCCCTATATAGGCTATATACCTAACCTAACCCTGAATTGGCATATATAGGGGGGGGGCCGAAATTCATTTCCGATAGAAATGCTTGTTATATTTGTAATCAGCATAAAAAAAAGGCATCGAATGGTGTATTCACTTTATTTGAAACTCAATAATATGATTTGGTATATATTGACTGAATATTGATATTTACTCAAATAATAGCCTCGTTTCTTCTGCAAGTTATTGGCATTCAATGGTCTTTTGTAACTAGCCTAGGCTTAATTGGCAGGGAGGGTGGTTAGTTGACACACAAGCATGACCAAAGAGTGATAGCGAAATTTTAACCTCAAGGACTGAATAGCAGGCTATACTTACCTATAACACCTAATTAAAACCTTATTTGTCCTTGAGAGAAAATTTACTGTAAGTCCAGCCATTCCGGGTTTCGGGATTTTAAATATATCTGCTAGAACTGGGAAAACAGAAATAGCGAAAAAAGCAAAGAGCAACGTGTTCAAAAGCTGCGCGTTCTTGTTTTATCCTTGTTTTTTTTATCCTGGGTAAGTTTTTGGATTTTTCTTTTGGACTCAGATAATTGGTTAAACAAATTTAGCTATCCAAAAACTTAGTGAAAGTGTAAGATTGTGTGCTATATTTTGAGAAGAAAACAAATTATTTGATGTACTTGTGACTTGTAGTTTATGCCCGGCAAGCAGTTGGCTTGAAAGTATTTGATTTTCTAATTATTTATAAGCATAACCTAAGGAATTCTGTAGGGAATTCAAGTCCTGCTTCCTGTTAATTCATCAATGAATCATCCATTTTATAGGATTTGTTTTCATTTCGGACTCGTTGTGATTCTCACTGTTGCTTCTCTTCTAACCGAAAATTTCATCTACGATGTGATACAATTATCCCTGTCGCTTTTCTCCTAACTGCAGATTTTGTTGTCAACTATTTTGTTTGATATTCGTAGTGATGCTTGTTGTCACATGTCTTCTAGCCGCACATCTTGTTTGTGTTTCATTTTTGTGCATCATTGTGTAAAACATGTCTCCATACGTTTTGCTGTTCGGATTCATTCGAAATCGTTTCAGTAAAAAATTAAACATATATACATGCATAAATAAATACACAGTACTTCCTTAAATGATAACATTTATATTCGTAATTCTTCAATTTTAGCTGTTCTAAATTAAATGGATATAATAAATGGATAAATTAAAGCATTTTTCTTTAGCTGTTCTAAACAGCTTGTCATCTTGTGTTATTTTGCATGACTCATAAATCCTAAAATTGATACGACCACTTCGGGGGGAGGGGGGTGACGAAATTTATACTCTTTAAGTAAATATAAGTATGAAGTCATCCATATGATTTTTTTCCCAAAAATAAGGCTTTAAAAAATTTTCTCAAACTCGTGACCTATCTAGATCGTTTTTTTTTCAAGCCAAAAAATCTCATGCAACAAATTTTCAAAAATAAATATGGAGCTGTTATCAAGAATAAATTAATAAACGCATAAACTTTAAATACGTAAGTACATACACAGTTGCTCGTTTAACAATATTAATTAAAAAAAAAAATTCCAAAAAGAAGTTTCTCAAAGAAAAGTAGAGGCCATGTTAAACTTCAGAGCGACAGAAATAAAAATTATATTAGTTCAAACTCAAAATGACCAGAAATTACTACTAAGAATAAATAAAACGCAAAACGACTTCAGACCTTAGTTCCTCTAACGCCATCCAAGGCACATAGGGCATCAGCCAGACTCCGCCACTCTTCTCAAAGCTGGCAGCGGCTAATACATCCACCCAGTCTGGCACAATAACAGTGTTTATTGTCGCTCGGTCCTTTTCATACGTTCGGCGTAGAATATTCATCGGCCTGCCTTTGCGTTTTGAGACTCCTGGTTTCCATTGGAACGTCAGTAGTCTATTGTCAAGCATGTGTAGTACATGACCAAGAAAGCGCCAGGGTCTATACTTGATTACTTCTGTGACGGGTTCTTGCATGGTGTGAACAGAAATTAAATAAAAATCATAGCAAACAACCATACAACTGGTACAGATATAAATAAATAAATCTTAGAAGGAATAAAATTTAAACTGAATATAAAAATCAAGCTTAAGACGAACGAAAAGATCTTACTATTGAAAAATAACACCAAAAATGAACAAAGATTCTGAAACCCAAAACGAACATAAATTATATAAACAATCGTAGCAAATAAACATACAACAGGTACTAAATGCATAATTAAATCTTAAAATGAGTAAAACTTCAACTGAATATGCAAATCAAACTTAAAACGAACAAAATCTTTACTATGGAAGCAGGAATGAAACCAAAAACAAGTAAAAATTATATATCTTAGCAAACAAATATCTTAGCAAACAAACAAGAATTTAGGAGTTTGTCAAACAAGAGAGAGGGGAGTTTGGGCACTGCCTGTTTCCCTAACAGTAAAATTACAAAACCTACTGCGCCACTGGTGCTTTATAGAAAACTATTTGCCTTGAACAGTCTTGGAAAGTACTAATAAAATTAAACTTAACATTTGATATGTAACGATATTAGTTGCTGGAATATCATCAGTCCAAGATTTTATTTCACTGTAAATTTTGTTTTTATTTTCAATGATGTAACCACTACAAAAGAAAATAATTTTAACATAATTCGTTTTCAGTGAAGCGCCAATGACGCAGTAGGCCTTAGAGTTTTAAATTTAGAGGAAAGGGCAGTTTCCAAACTCTTGTTTATAGTGAAAACTATATGCATATCAAATAGTCTTAGAAAGAACTATTAAAATAAAACTGCATATTTAATATATAGTGATATTAATTGCTGAAAGCTCATCCGTTCAAGATATTACCTTACCGTAATTTTAATTTATATTTTAAATGTTGTAATAAACACAAAAGAAAATATTTGTAACGATTAGTTTTCAGGAAAGCACCAATGACGCAGTAGGTTTTAGGCTTTTACAGTAGGGGAAGTAGGCAGTTCCTAAACTCTTGTTTGTTTACTACGATATTTGTTTGGTACAATTGTTTATTTAATTTCTGTTCGTTTTGGGGTTCATTCATACTTCAATATTAAAAAATTTTTGTTCGTTTTAAGCTTGATTTGTATATTGAATTTAAGCTTTACTCGTTCTAAGATTTATCTATTCATATACATTAGTACCTGTTGCATGTTTGTTGCTATGACATTTATTTAATTTTTGATCATTTTGGGTTTCATTTATTCTTTAGTTATAATATTATTGTCCTTTACTTTTCTTTGAAAAACATCATGCTCGGAATTTTTTTATAAATTTAATTTCTGTTCGTTTTTGATTGCCAGGGTTTCAAGTTTTTCGACATTTCCCATTTTAAAATCATTTTTTTTTTTCAACATCAAAGTTTCATCAGAGTATCAAAACTAGCATCAAAGTAAAAATATCGAAGTATATAAGCACCAAGCTAAAAGAAGTATCAAAGTAAACAAATGACCAAAGTAATAATAACTAACATGCATAACTTACAGCTTTTACCCCATAAATACAAGTTATCCCTTAAATCAGTAAATCGAAGCATCAAAGTAAACAAAGTATCAAGTAACAATAAGCAGCTCGCGTAAGTTACAGCCCTTACTTATGGGAAACGGGGGGGGGATTTCCGACCCGGAAGGATAGTTATTTGGCATTTCCACTATTTTGAAGAAAATGGCTATCTCAAAATTTTGACTAGATGCATTTGGGAAAATTAGGATGGCGTGGGAGGGGGTTGTACTTTGACGACTTTTGACTCTTGTAAAAGGAGCTAAAGCCTTCCATCTACAATTGGATGAGCCCCTCCAAATTGAACCAGTCCATCGCTTCCATAAAAACCTTATCTGTTAACGATGGACAACTTGCATAACTTCTAACCCTTGTCCCAAGGGCTGGGGGATTATCAAACCGGAACCATAATTGTTTGGAATTTTGACTATTTTGAACAAAATGTCTATCTCAAAAATTCAATTAGACATGTTTAGGAAAAGAGATCGTGAGGAGGCTTGTTACTCTCCGATCACTTTTGACTCTTAAAAAATAACTAGAAATTTTAATTTCCTTTCAAATATGCCTCCTCCAAAGTTTGAACGACCAGCCCATCCATAAAAACCTTACATACCCCTGGAGCAAAACGCATTGCTATTTGATTTTTGGACTATTTTGAACAAAATGGCTATATGGGAATTCGATCACATTTACTAGGGGAAAAAAGGGGGTAGACGGGGCTAGTTAACTTTCAGTCACTTTTGGCTCTTAAAAAGGAACTAGAAATTTCAATTACCAATAAAATGAGTCTCCTCCGAAGTTTATACAACCCTCCCTTCCATAAAAGCACTTGCCCTCGCGTTCTGTGGGGTTGTGCCGACTCTAGAGCTTTTGTTATCTGATCTTGGCCTATTTTGAAACAAACAGCTATCTCAAAATTTTGACCGAATCTATTTGGGAAAAACTGGTGTGGGGGAGGGTAGTTGCCCTTCGATCACTTTGGACTTTAAAAAGGGCTCTAGAACTTCCGATTTACAATTAAAAAAGCCCCCTCCAAAGTTCATAAGACCACTTTTACAGCCAGTGTGTGAGCGTTAGTGCGAGTGTGAGTAAGTGACAGTGTAAGTGAGTGAGTGCATGTAGGTCTGAGTGTATTTAAAGCATCCCCTCTTTGAGTGTGAAAGTTTATAGGACCACTCCTCCCATAAAAAACTTTTATGCTCCCAAGTAATAACTTACAATTCTTATCCCCAGGCTCTGGAGTTTGTGTCAACTCCGGAGGCATGGTTATATGATCTTTGGAATATCTTGAACAACATGTCTATATCAAAATCTCGATCGGAACATTTGGGGAGTGAAAAGAGGGCGTGAGGGGAACTAGTTGCCCTCTGATCATTTTTTACTCCTAAAAAGGGAACTTTCAATTTCCAATCAAATGGGTCTCCTGCAAAATTTATACGACCACCCTTTCCATAAAAACCTTATATACGTAAAGCGTATAATTCACAGTACTTGTCCCGGGTTGTGGGGGGCTGTATCGACCCCGCACTCATTGTTACCTGATCTTTGGACTGCTGTTATCTGGACTGAACACATTGGTTATCTCAAAATTTCCCTCTATTGCATTTGGGGAATAGAGGGCGAGAGAGGGGAAAAGAGGAGGAGGGATCACTTTTGACTCTTAAAAAGGACATTAAAACTTTTGATTTCCAATTGAATAAGCCCCCTCCAAAGTTTATACGACCCCCTCATTCATAAGAAGTGCCTCTCAGAAAAAGATCATAATGATTGGAAACTTTTATTGAAACAAGTTAAAATCGAACGCAATCAAAATGAAAGATACCCTCTTTTCCTAACGAAAATTCCTGCAACTAAAAAATGGTAAATCGTATGATTTACAATTATTGCTCTATGGTTTTGGCGGGCATTGCATCCCCGGAGGCATAGTTCTAGATCTATTGCCTATTTTGAACAAAATTACTTTTTCGAAAATTTGATTAGTGTTGAGGGGAGCGGGCATTAAAAAGGAAAATGGAGGGAGGGGGGATTGTAGTCTACAAATCAAATTTCAAGATCCCCCCTTAACATATCTATAGTCTCAAGTTCCAACCTAATAACCTTAGCTGTTCCCAAGATATTTCAAGTACGCTTTTTAAAAAAACTGAATTCACGTAATATCTTTTAATTTGAACTATTATAAGAATTTGTTTCCCCTTGTCTGAGATTTATGAGGCTCTTTACCTTTCTCTGCGACAAATAAAAGTTTAAATATGGATAAAATCCTTCTAATTGACAGTGATAAATTTTACAAAAATACTAGATATTTTGTCACATATGCAGTGACCGTCATCGGTAGTAATACTGATGACGGTCACTGCATATGTGACCGAAACTTCTAGTATGTTTGTGAAATTTATCACTGTCTATTAAGAGGAAATTATCCCAATTTGAACTTTTATTTATCGTCAAGGAAAGGCAGTGTGGCCTGCGAAATTATTTACCTTTCTTTGAAAAACAAAATTCCAATCGGCCGCATTTAGGTAAAAGAGGGCGGGGGAGGGGGGAGAGCTAGTTAATCTCTGGTCATTTTCGGCTCTAACATTGAGAACTTGAATTTTTAATTTCGAATCACACGAGCCTCCTACAAATTTTATGCGGCCATCTCTTCCATAAGAACTTTATATAATCCCGGTTAATAACATACAACCCTTGCACCGGGGCTTTGGGGGTTGCTTCCGAAAAAGCCTCTGGGAGTTGACCCGAAGGTATTTTTATATGATCTTTGGACAATTCTGAACATAAAACCTATCTCAAATTTTCAATCATATACATTTGGGGAAAAGAGGGCCTGGAGGGGGGTGGCTAGTTGCCCTCCGAACACTTTTGGTTCTTAAAAGGGGAATTACATCTTCCGACTTCCAATCGAGTGAGCCCTCTCCAGAGTTTATTCGACCACCCCTTCCATAAAAACCTTATATGCCCTTCGATCACTTTTGACACTAAAAAAGGGAACTAAAACTTTTAATATCCCATCAAATGAGCATCCTTCAAAGCTTATACGGCCATACCTTCCATAAAAATCCCATTTGCCCCAGATCATAAATTATAAGCCTTTCTCCCGGGCTCTGGAGGTTTGTGTCAACCCCGGAGGCATTTTATATGATCTTTGGACTATTTTGAACAAAATGGCTGTCTCAAAATTTTTATCTCATACATTTGAGAAAAGAGGGCGTGGGAGGGTCTAGTTGCCCTCCCATCACTTTGGACTCTTAGAAGGGTACTAGAACCTCCGATTTCCAATTGAACGGCCCCCTTCGAAGTATATACGACCCCTTCTTCCACCTGGATATGAGTGTGAGTGGGTGAGTGTGAGTGATAGAATGAGTAACTGTGAATGCGAGTGCGTGTGAGTGAGTGAGTGAGTATGAGTGAGTGAGTATGAGTGAGTGACTAAAAGTGAGTGTGACTGAGTGAGTGATCGAGTGTGAGTGAGTGAGTGTGAGTGCTTTTCAACCTCTCTGTGATTGTGAAAGTTAATACGACCACTCCTTGCATAAAAACCTTTGCATGCCCTCGGGGCATAACTTAAAACACTTCCCCCGGGGTTGGGGGGGGGGGGGGCTCTGTAAACCCCAGAGGCAAAGTTATGTGATTTCTGGACCATTTGAATAAAATGGCTATCTCAAATTCTCAATCAGATGCAATTGGGGAAAAGTGAGCGGGGTTGGGGCTAGTTGCCCTCCTATCACTTTTGACTCTTAAAAAGGGCATTAGAACTTCTAATTTCACAATCGAATGAGCCCCATCCGAAATTTATACGACCCTTTCTTCCACCTAATAGCAAGTGTGAGTGAGTGAGTGTGTGTGAGGGAATGAGTGACTGTGAGTTTGAGTGAGTGAGTGTGATTGAGCGAGTGAGAGCGAGTGCGAGTCAGGATTGAGTGAGTGATCGAGTGTTAGTGATTGAGTATGGGTGTTTTCAGCCTCTCTGTGAGTGTAAATATTTATGTGACCACTCCTTGTATAAAAAATCTTTGCATGCCCCCGGGGCATAAATTACAACCCTTATCCCAGGGGCGGGGGCTTTGTCAACCCAAGATTTGATCTTTGGACCATATTGAAAAAATGGCTATCTAAAATTTTATAGCGTTGCCTGTGATAAGATATATCATAGGCGGCG